>RJWM01013719.1:0-52519 GCA_004363535.1 Dasyprocta punctata
AAATTGGGTTGCTATAAACATGGGTGCACAGATATCACTGGGCTATGATGTTTTCAATTCTTCTGGGAAAATGCCCAGAAGAGGGATAGCTGGGTTGAAGGGGATCTCTAATCCTAACTTCTTGAGGAATCTCCACACTGACTTCCACAGTGGCTGCATCAGTGTACACTCCCACCCACAGTGGAGAAGAGTTCCTTTTTCCCCACAGCCCCTCCAGCATTTGTTATTGGTTGATTCAAAATCTATAATAAATACTACATAAGGGTAAAAAACAGCTCAAAGAGCAAAGGTAATCGGGAAGGGAATAGGCAGAAAGAGAAAAGGGAAGAGGAAAAGATATAAACCTGGATATATGTATATGTAAGATAACTAAAAAGAACACTGCTGAATGTATTCATTATTGAGAAAGAGCCATTAATACTCATATGATTAGATCAATCTAGCATGTCTATATCTGATAATGTAAGAAACCATTTTAAAGATAACGATGCGCAATATTGCAACCATTGTCAAGCATCTATCTTCTGGTTTTGTAAACCTGCAATGTTGTGTATTTAGTCTAGTCGTTTGTTTGTCTCTTTTGCTTGTTGTTTTTACTATATATGTCGTCTTTTTTTTTTGTTTTGCTTTGTTTTGTTTTTCTTTGCTTAAATAAAAAAATAAAAGTAAGTGTTCTGCATAGCATTCTGACAGAAATTATCTAGTCAGAATCCAGGAGTATATATAACAAAGAAAACATTTTCTGAGACTATAAAAGGAATATCTTATAATTATTGTGCAAATGTATTCAAAAATAAGCACTTAAAAATAAAATTTCCATGAGACATAATGTTATAAGTAATATCATTTACACAGTTGATTTTATTTTGGTATGAATAGATTTTCCTGTATACAATATGATTGCTGTTATAGAGTTCATTAAGAAAAAATACTGATTAAGCAGTTTTGAAGGATTAATTTTGTAGTGCAAGTTCAACATAAGGTCAATTTGCTTTTAATCAAATTTAAGGAAATTTATCTTAAAATAAATTAGTAAGTACTAATGAGCTGTATCCAGGTATCAAAGTCTTGGGCAATGGATCCTCTGTCTGATTGTTGGTTGCTTAAAATGCGGTGAGGATTACTGCATGTCTAGTAGCACCAGTTGTAACTTTTTTATGCTCTAGGTTCTAATACAAAACATTTATCTCCTTCCCAGCATACAAAGTAACAGTTTCTTATGTTCCAGAGTAGAACTAGATCACAAAAAATGAAAATGAATTAAAAAATAATAGAGTGATTCATAAATTATTTAATAAAGCATATTCAAAATATCTCCTATAAAAGTTATTTTACTACATAGGTTTTTCAGGTACCTTTACATTGTCAAGCATTTTCTCTCCTTATATTTCTGATTATCAGAATTGAGAAAAACTTGCAAAACTTATCTTACTCAAATTTTTTACAGAATTGTTAGTATCTGAGAATATAGAGAAAATGGTCTATGAATCCATACTAATTCTAATAGTAGCATTAGAATATTGTATTGATTTCTGGGTTTGTTTACACTAGAAGAACCTTAATTTACAACAATGTTGTACATGCAAGTAGAGAGAGTTATAAAATACTTTTGAAACAAAATAAATCTAAAGTTCTACATTTTTAGATAGATTATAAATATAAATGTAATTACTAGGTTAAATATGGAAAATCCAAAAATTCTTATACCAATAACAAACATAAACATTGTCTATTAATATATTTTGAACTATTTCCATTGAAAATTTAATGTAGAAATAATGATATTAGCTAGATGAGTAATTCTAAATTTATTTTAAAAACCTGCTTTGGAGCAATAGGCCTAACAAATAAAAGGTATTTTTTGAAAGCTTGAATGAAAGCGAATCAGATATTATCTATAGCATTTTAATATTAGTTGATGCTATTACCAACAATGAAACATATCTTCAATATAAAGAAAAGTAAATGATGAGAAAAAAGAGAATATGTTTTAAGAATTTTATTCTTATTTATAAAGCAATATGACTTTCTGAAACTAAATTTCACATGAGCCTTCAGGAATAATTATGATTCTTATTATATTTTAAAATTTTTGTTAAAAATATATATATCTTTGATATTCCCAAACAAATGTATATTTTTCAACCATAATCCAATTAGAAATATTAGCATGTTTGTCTTTACATTTTAAAGCTGTTATTAAGCAGCACAATCAATAATTGTGGAAAAAATGTGTACTTGTATGACAGCATGTATGTGATTGATTTGCTGCACCCTTTTGTACTTCTATTCCTATATTACATGGTTTATACATTTTGGTTTTTAAAAGAGTATTTATTTAACGAAGAGTGGATCTAGCTCATCAAATAGTTCTCTAAAAAAACTGACATGTTTTGAAACTTTACACTATAGAATTTTAAATTTTTTTTGCTAAGAGTATTGACTTTTACATTATCATTTCTTATTGATCACAGTGCATTAAATGTATAAAGTTTTCATTCTTTGGATGCAAACAATATTTTAATTTCTCAAAAAATCTATAGAACTTCCAGTTTTTATAAATTGCCACAGAATATTCTGCATTTTCATGAAAATGTTTAAATTGTTCTTTTGTGCATTAAAGAATACATTTTTGACAATCACTTTTAGACTACAAGGTACTAACTTTACAAAAGAATATGACTAATAATTGTCCTTCCTTTTCAATAGGGAGACTTCAATATTATTGCTTGACTTGCTATGATTTATGTGAAACTTTTGACTAATGCTGTGGTAGCAGGTTATGTAAATTTTCAAAAACATAAAACAAATCTTGAGATGACATTTGTGTGGTTTCTCTCATGTCACAATAACTTTCATTAAATTTCATGCTATTCAGTAAAACTTCATGTCAGTTATAGGCAATTACAAATAAAAAATTACTATGGCATACTGTAGAAATTCTTCATATTTTCTGTCAATTTTTGAGATATGCATTTGGGATTATTGGTACCTTTAGTTTCAGCTTTTAAATTCTTCTTTTAGTAATTAAGAAGCTTAATTAACTAAAACTCAATTGTATTTTTTCAACTTTTACTTACTATTTTGAAATTTTAGGATTCTGTGCCAAATATCTCCTTGCAATGAACTAAATGTTTGCATCCGCACAAACATTTAATTGCTGAAATATCAACCTGCTTAGAAAGTGTGTCCTTTGGAAGGTAATTAAATCACGAGTGTGGAGCCACTGTAAATGGGATTAATATCCTTTAAAAGTGTACCTTAAGGAGCTCTGTCATTCTTTGCAAATTATGTAAAGACACAACCTGGAAACAGCAACCTGCCAAAGGGGCAAGTGTCTTTACCAGAATCTAAACACGTTAGCACCTTGATCTCAAACTTCCAGCTTCTGGATGGCTAAGTATGCTGAACTGAGTCCTGGAAAATCAACTCTCATTCACCAGGCTGTGGCCATTCTGGAGTACAATGTCTTGGGCCTCTATTCTTTAAACCAAATCTTTCACTTTTGCAATTTTGGGACTGCGAAGGGTAGAATCTTTCTGATTCTTGTGATGCCATCAGGCCATTAATGCAGATGCATGCCCTCTGTCTATTTATGGTCTACTTAAGAAAACACTCAGCTTGTGTTGTATGTGGTAGAATGAGTCCCTTTGCAGAGCCTTCAGGGATCATTCAAAAGTGATATGAAAATTGCAGTTGGAGCTGTAGATAAAATTAAAAGACTTACTATACTTATAGGACCTAGAAGTAGCAGGCATATCCCAAAAGGTAGCTCTCAGGAATCAGGGTAAAGCAGGTGGTAGAGAACTGAGAGTGAGAATGAAAGCACATGAGAAAGGGAAGCACTCAAGAGAAGTCATTTCATTAGTGTATTTAAGTGTCACTGCACTCCAGGTAAAGGAGGGCCTGAAGATAAACTTGCACCATGGTTCAGCCTTATGACTCTCGTGCACTTGGTCACCTGGTGATCCTATCACGTTTTGGCAGATGTTAATGAATCAGGAAAATGTAAAATTAAAAGTTTATGAGTCACAGATGCACTGCCTATGTTTCTGTCCCTTGAAGGATTTTCTTTCAAACTCATCTGTAGGCCCGCTCACTGCCCCTGCAGTCCTAAGGCTGCAGCAATTGCTCACAGGTAAGTCAAGATAGTGTGCAAAGTATCTGCAACTTTGTTCTGAAATTTTCTTGCAAAATTCAGTTGTAAAAGGGAACTTCTGTCAAGGTGCTCCACGTAGGTTGGGGAAGCGGTAAATATGCAGTAGGATTTAAGTCACAGGAAATAGAAGCATTTCATTGGCAAACATATTTGGGCCATCAGGAAATGAGCAAACCTGATGATAGGTTATCGTAGCTTTACTGTCGCAAAGTTAGTAATAGATACCACAGGCTGCAAGTTAAAAGTTGGTGGTATATGTGCACACAGCCATCCTCATCTAGGGATCTAGAAAGATGACTTTTTTGAAAGAAAAGTATTATTACTCAGATAGTGGCATAAATTGCTCTAATTACTCTGTAACTCTCTACTGCCATCCATACAGAGTGGCCTGCCAAAGCCTCCATCAGCACACTTAATTCTCACTGATACTCAAGTTCTATTTTGCCAAATAAGATGTAGCACAGAAAACTGGACCAATCTGACGACTTTATTCTGATTTGGACCCAAATCAAAGCTAGCAACCATGAAGTTTGCTCATTTAATGAGCTGATGAGTGCTTCTTAAAATATTGAAAGTTGTTACCAGTGTCATGTTTCCTTTTCAGTTCTAGCAGAGACTGGATGCAACAACATTGATTTTATCTCAGATAGTGCACCAGACATTTTCTAGACTGTGTGATATTTCATGAGCTGCCAATTTCATAAATTTTGGTTGGGTTTATTTTCCAGCCTTCTAAAAATACGTTCCATTTCAAACTGCCAGGATTACTTGCTGCATCATTTCCTTTACATTTTATTAGCATTTTATGTATGTAATGAACCAGCATGGAGTCAACCACATGTATCTCACATGTTATTTGTTACAGAGAAACCCGTTGTACAGTATGCTCCATGAAATGTACTGGAGTGGGGTAGTGAACAGGTCCCTGCGAGCCACATCACAGCAGAGGCAAAGAGAGAACCTGCATTGCTATCTTTAGCAGAGGACATAAATTACTACCTGGTGCAACTGAAAGCAAATGGCTTGGGTTAACCTTATTATTAACAGGAATTAAGGAAAATGTTTTTAAATTTAATACTTATCCTTAAGTCATTGGTGCCTCTGTTAACTTTCTTCAGAAAATGGAAATGAAAATGAAACAAGATCTGGTATTTTAACTCTAATTTAGTTTTTTCTTTCTACATTTTGTCAGTACGGTTGACCCTTTTCCTTTTCCTTACTTCCCATCTGTCTCCATACCTAGATTCTCTTCTCATCTTACATTGAATATAATTCACAGTCACTTTCCAAGGCAATTCTCTCTTATGTGGGGCCCAAATACTGTAAATAGTTTCTTTTGAGATGTTTGATAAAGAGCCATAATCCCATGCTTTTCTTTTTTTTTTGGCGGCACCAGAGTTTGAACTCACAACCTCGCGCCTGCTAGACAGGCGCTTAACCCACTGAGCCAAACTCCTGGCCCTAGTTTTTGAGGCAGGGTTACACTATGTACCTCAGGCTGGCATTGCGCTCATGTTGTAGCCCAAGCCGGCCTCAAACTCACAACGCTCCTCCTACCTCAGCCTCCCGAGTGCTGGGATTAAAGGCACGTGCCACCACACCCAGCTCCATGCTTTTCAATGATATTAATTTCTAATGTTTTCAGAAATGCAATGTTGAGATTGGCCTAGAAATTCTGTATACACCACTCTGAAATAAAGGTGGATTCTGTCAGTTACTTTTAATGTTTATTCCAATTATACATTCTGGAACTGAGATAGTAAGTCAGGTACATGTTTAGCTCAACACTGAACTTAGTATGAGGTGGATTTGAACCCAAATTTAATTTATAATCCGATATCTACAAGGTTCCAAGTTTCCTGTATGAACCACTTGTTTCCAACAGGAGTCATTCATTTTGCATCCAGTGTCCAGTAACATATTTGTGGTGTTTTCATTTTTCAAATTGTTTTGGTAACTGAGCACATTTACCATTAGGAAGCACCAGAATTAATTTTCAAAGTAACAATTCTTAAACACAGCAAGGTTCTCCCTCAGCTGGACCTAGTGTCTTCTTTCATTCAAGGGATTCTGAGTCATAGCCTTCACTCATTTCTGAGCATATGATAGGAAACATGACTCTACTGTGTGTTAAATTTGTTAGATCTGGATATTGTCTTCTATACAAGTCACGTGTATATATATTGGCAAAAGAACTTCTCTATTCCTAGGTACGTTATGATAGACTACTTGCCATAAAAGATCTGTCTATATCTATTTCAATAAATGCTTTTGTATCATTGTCCTCTGGGCTACCTCACTATGCCAATCCTATCTTTGCCAGGGCAATGCTATTACTTCTCTATTATCATCACTGCATTCAAGAATCTCTCTGTATACCAGTATCTCATATAGATATTCTCGACCTAGAGAGAACAATTAGCACAGAGTAGTCAAAAATGATGGTGCTCTGCTAAACGATACATTTCAGAAAATATTTATAAATGAGTGTCTCATAAAGCCACTTAGTGGTAGCAATAACAAGTAAACAAGTCCGCTATACAGATAGGATACTCTCCTCAAGATGCCTAAAAGGATAACTTATTTTAAGTATGTGTACTGATATAATAGAAAAATCTTACAAAAATGATATTTCCCCTCACTGATAGAATATTGAGTTTGAGAAATATCGCAAATTAGTAATTCTCATTGAGCATCTAAACCAGAGATTGGCTTTGATAAGTCTTCATATTCTTTATCGAGACTGTTTTTAACCATAGTAATGAAAAGTATTTGTTATGACATTGTTTGTATTTTTCCTAGAAACATTGTGACTTGCGATTAATAAGGTTCTGATAGGTTTCACTAAATGCACTTTTGTCACTGTAAGTTTTGCCTCACCCCTGTTACACTTAAAGGTTGTATCAAATCAAAGACATTGGGGACCTACTTAGGTACCAGAGATTTTTTCCCCTTTCTGTACCACAACTTCCTTTAGGAGATTTAACTGACTCTTAATTTTTCTGTTACCTACATAGTCTA
This sequence comes from Dasyprocta punctata, assembly GCA_004363535.1. NCBI lineage: Eukaryota > Metazoa > Chordata > Mammalia > Rodentia > Dasyproctidae > Dasyprocta > Dasyprocta punctata. The sequence goes on from RJWM01013719.1 coordinate 7,181, forward strand.
CTATGTAAATAGATGTTTCCTTGGTCGAGTAATACTGGGGCAATGATTCACATGACAAAAATACAGTGTGATATTTCTAGCAATTTAAGTCACAAGATTTGATCCATGTACATATGGATCAAATCTTGTAATTACCGTAAGAAAAAAATAATATATATTTGAGATGAGTCCACCACTATATTAAAGTTCTCATTAACCAATAGAGATTAAGATTGTCACTATCAACACTTAAATGAGTGTTCATTATTTAAATAAAATTGAAATTTAATTTATCTGATTTAGAAGGAATAGAAAAAATGAAGTTCGAGATTGCTTTGGGAAAAATCAGTCAGCCAAGAGGAGAAAACCTTTTTAATATTTTGTGTTTTTCAAATGATAACATTGGTTTTTGTATGTGGACTTAGCTTTCTGTCTCTCATTGTTTTGAGACCTCTTCCCAAGTACCAGAGAGAGATTCTCTGAGTTCTTCCACAACTGAGAATTTCTGTACCTTACTTATTTAACTGAACACACCGTACTTGCATGTTACTTTGTCATAGGCAGTGTTTCATGTACCTTTCTCGTTGAATGTAGCTCTAGGGAATTAGAACAAATATCTGAGTCTATCTTATAGATGATAGATATTTCTACTTTCTTTGGTAATTAATTTCCACAATTTAGGTTATATACTCTACGTTATAGCTTTGTTCCCTATTTCATTTTATACGTTTTTTTCAATATGCATGTAAAATTTCATTTCTAGGGGTTGGGGATGTAGCTCAGTGGCACAGTACCTGCCTGGCAAGTGCGAAGCTGTGAATTTGATTCTTGATACAAAAAAAAAAATTCTATGATATATGTTATGCTGAATGATGTTGTTCTCTCTTCTTTATCATATTTTATTCCTCCAATAACATAAAATTCTTTTAATTTTTATCACATTAGTTGTAATAATATAAAACCGCTTCATGCCTATTATTCTGTTTTTATTAGCTACATCTGTGTTGTTCATGGTTTCTAATTGCAATGAAATTTCTCTATTCTTGATTAACTCTTTTGTCATTATGATGTTGATATCTTTATCTTAAGTTAACACAGGTTTCTAATTTTATCATATGAGATACTGCAGGCAGTATATCTCTCACTTGTCTTTTTTTAAATTACACTATTTTTTTTCAATTTCATTTTTTTAGTACACATTTACCATACACAATGATTACATTCCTTGTGGGGAGTTAGTAAATGTACATAACACATCCCAGTTCTGTTCTCATTCCTTTCCCCTCCCTCTCCCTTTATCCCTCTCCCTTCATCTCTTGGTCTCCTTCCCATTTCCAAAAGATCTACCTTAAATTTTTTTCTGCAAATTTATTTTTTCTTCTTATTCAGTGAGCTTCTATAACAGCCATATTTGCATTTTCAGTCTAGGCATGTTAATAGAATATGCCTACACTGCAAATAGTATATCTAGGTATATTAATTTGGTTTCCTAAAATACAGATGCATTAGAATTTCCCAAGAATAAATTCTCGGATTAGTCACATTTACAGCAATACATTTGGAGGAGTGGTCTTTCTTTTTCATTTTCCTGCTGAGGGAGAGTAGAAATGAGGTTGGGAAGAATTCATTGGGAAGTGCCTGTGTATCTTGTTTGCTAATGGGTCCTATTTTCCCTCTTAAATTTTTATTAAATTGCCTAAATCCAGATATATTTCTCAGGTTTCTGTGGCTTTTTGGTTGCTTTCACAAGTCAACACAATTTTCTATAAGGTACTTCTACAAAAGTGATGACACCTGTTTTTGCTTTCCTTGATTTAAATAAACCAAAAGAATGAGCTGGAGTCTCAGAACTTAAATATTCATTATTTCTAACATTTGGCTACGTGGGGAAAGGTAAAATATTTGTAGTCAAATAATGCAGTACAGATTAGGAACAGGCGCCTCAAGGAAAACGTTAGTAAAACTGGCTAACAGCATAAGATGGTTTAAGCATGAAAATGAAAAGGAATGAAGTATATAATTTTCATTATCAGGCACCCATGTAAATATAATTAAGCTCTTATTTAGACAAGAGTGGCAATACATTTGTGTCTTCCCTTTGGGTTTTAACCGGGTGCTGATGCTGTGAACCATATGTACATATTTATAAATTGCAAACATTAACTCACTTGCTTTGTGGAAAGTATCACAATAATGTTAACTATAATTTTTATTAGTTCAGGCTCATTATCTTTACAATTTCAAAGAGAACAGAGCTTTTTATGAGATACTGTGCCCGCATCCTGTTAAAGTGAAAACCTTCAATAATTGACTTAATGGCTGACTACAGATATTTATGTTTATCTTTCCTATTGATAAACATACACTGAGAAATTCCATGTGTAGTGAAACATGTAATACTCCAATAATGTGATTTCTAGCTTTTTTGTGTATATTGCACTGAAAAATCATTAAGTTAAATTCATAAACACATTGCAAAACCTCAGTTCACAAATATTTTTGTTTGAGAACAATTTGGTTCACAAAGAGAAGTATTTGGAAAAATGTTGTTTCCCTTCCTAAATTCTGCATCTGGTGACAAATATAATTATGGCCATCTTCCGCAGAATTGTGGAACAGATTGAGTTTGTGAACCAAGGTACCACTGTAGTGTTTGTGTACACACCAGTGTACCTGTGCTGGGTAGATACATTTTACATACATTGTTATGGTTTGTGTCTAGATGTTTCCTCAAAGCCTTATGACCCCATAGGTGGGGTTTCTCCCAGGTGGCTGTAACTAGAGTGGGTAGCTCTGGGATCGTGTGTGTGTAATTAGTAAGTTAGTGTACTGACTGGCTTGGCTTAGTTCTGGGTGTGGATAACGGAAAGGCTTACACTGGATGTGAGTGCTTCTCCTGTTAAGCGCATGTAACCCAGGTAGAATATAAGGGACAGAAAGAGGCCGGCTGCCAGCACTTGCCACTCGCTGCTTTTGCTGCCTCTTGTCTTCCACACCAGGAACTGTTCTTTCTGTCTTCTGCAATGCCAATCTGCCATTCCACCCTCTCTGAGAGTTAGCTGATTATGGTGGAAACCTCTACAGAATGTGAGCCCAAATATACATTTCTTCCTTTGGTTTTGTTTTTTGGTATTTTATCTCAGCAAACAGAAAAGTAACTAGGACATACATGAAAGTAAAAAATTCAAGATCACTAAGTAATTTATGTGAATTTATCATGTAACTGATAACAGCAAGCTAGGCACTATAAAGAGGTAAAGTTCAGAAAACATAATTTAGGATGTAAGAGAATACAAAAAGAAATGTATCTGAAAAAAGAAATAATAAAAAATTGTGAGTTTAATAGAGGAAATGCTTCAGGTAAACATTAAAGTACGCATAGGGGTTTTGTTTCTTAATAGGTAAGTGGTGAGGAAGTAAGAATTGGCATCTGGGAAATGACCTGATTCTACCTGCTAGACATTGGTATCATTGAAGGAATGTGGCTTTAGTATTAGGCTTCAGAGTCTTCAACTTGAATGCAAACAACCTCGAAGAAGGCCAGTACTGGATAAGTTCACAGCACCCACCGCTGTGATGAGGGGCAGAAAGTGAAGTTCAGAAGTCCATATACAGAAATAACACTGCCTTTTGAAAAAATCCAAAATATCAAAAATATGGGGCTGACTGCATTTTGCCAAGAAAAGTTTAATGAGATGCCTCACAATTCTCTATGGTATATTTTCTCTCTTGCAATGAGCTTTATCTGGAAACAGGTGTTTTTTCAATGTTCTTTTAACTGGAGGGCACTGTCTAAATCTTATTAATATTATTGCAGGGTTTAGGATGTTTTTGTCTTTGTGAATAACGGTATTATCAGCATTATCCTTATGAAGCTTAAAAAGCAAAGGAATGGCACAGTAAAAAAATTAGAGTATTGAAAGGCTCATTTACAAATGTGAGGAAAAGGGGGAAATCGATTATATTGCAAAGCATACAGGAATATTAATATCAGAAAACAATTATTCTCTCCAGTCTTAAAATGCAGACAAAGCTATTTCTGGCATCTAGTGCCAATGATTCAAGAACTGTGCATCAGAACCTCCAGTGTTCGGCTGACAAATATAACCATTGTCAAACACTTCGGTATGCAAACAATTTACTGTCTATGCTCATAAAAGTTTAGACAAGAGTAGAGAATATAGAAACTGAACAGGAAAGGTGAGCAGAAAAAATCTAGTACATTAGCTATAAATACTTTTCAAAATAGCTTCATGTTTACAACGTACATAATTCAGAGAAAAGTTGCAGAATATAGTTCAGCATCAGAACTGGTTTTGTTATCTTATAGAATCCTAGGAGTTTCCCAAAGTGATTATGTGGATCTTTACCCCACGACAATGACCACCATAAAAATAAGTTGTAAGTTCATTCACACCAGTTAAGGAAGAGAAGTCTTAGGACCAATCAGAAAGGAAATTAAAGGGCTTTATTAGGCAGAATTTTAAAAGCACATATCCAAAGGAGTACAATGTGGGCACTCATACATGAGACACTCATAATCATGCTGTGTATATTTATGGGAGATTAGAGGGTGGAAATCTGTAGGACTTGTGAATCTATGTGTGAAAAGTGTATTTAATTTAAAGATGAAAAGCAACAGCTTTTTCTTGTGGTGGCTGTTCACAGATAACAGCCATGGCAATGGTCATATCCACCCATAGGGAAAGTCCTAAAAAGAGGTGTTCTCTTCAAAGGAGAAAGAGGACATTTGAAGGAAAAAAAAAAAGCTGAAAGGGCGGGCTAAAAAATTTTGAACATCTAATTGCAAAAGAAAAATAAAACAAAAATTTGAGTTCATTTTGTATAAAGCAGCATCCAACTATTATTAAAGGTAACAAAATAATACCAATAAAATAATGTTAGAATTTTAAAACTATAAAACATAAAATACACCTGTACTTTGCTTTTTGTCATTCATTAACAAATTTCCGTAGACTTATATGTATATAAAATATATTATGTATAACATGCATAGTATATATTATGTACATATTAAGTCATTGGTAAATGACTTGAACATTAGTAAATAAGTTGAAAATTTATTCATCTATTTTTAAAATAGATATAATGCATCATTCTTGCCATTTTCTAAAGCAGTCCTGGAAATTCTTTTTCAAGAGTGTTTTTAAAACTGATCAGAAATCTGGTGAATGCTGCTGCTGCATGCTATCCAACAAGGTAGTCTGTAAGAATATTAGAATGTTTCCTCATCCACTCTAGTTATAAGATCTGACACCATGTGACTTGTGATTCCTCCTCAAAATCAAAATGCAAAAAACATTTTTAATTAATTCAGGACATTGAGGAAGCCAAGATAACACTGATAAAGTCTTCAGAAAAGGCCTTCCAGTTCAGCTTCTGAAAGTGATAAGAAAGACGAAATGAATGTGTTCAAAACAAGGACAAATATTTTGAGGAAGATTAGTACCAATGTTTCTTATGGTAATAAATAGCTTTACCTAAACATGCAACATATTTTTCAATCATACTCATATCTTGTTTTGATTCACAGTACCTATTGTAGTCAGGGGTTACAGGGAGAGCAACTGCATAAAGGATACAGGATTTGTAATACTGTTTTATAATAGTCAGAGTTAAACACAAGAAAGTGCGGGAAAATCTGTCCACAACACTAAGACCCAGGATATTTAACTGAGGGCCTGGATTCCACAGCAATGTCCTGCAGGAGTCCAGCTCAAGACCCAAAATGCATGACAATGCTTCCCACAAATCCAACTGGAAAGCTAAGAGCCCACAATAAGGACTCACGCCAGTATATTTTACGGTTCTGTGCCAGGAAGGCCAAAGGTCAGTGGTGGAACTAGAAAGTCTATGCCAGCGGGGTGAGGGAGCTGTGCAGTGGGTTGAGGGTTCTACATGGGAGCTGAGAAGTCACGCACAAAACATGAAGCAGGGCTGCCCTGAAGAGTACCACAGCCATCCTCAGTGGCATCGAGGCCCTGCGCTCCTCCCATGATGAGAACAGTTGAGCACAGATCAGGAAGCCCAGCGTGACAAGTTTCTCTAGCACACAACTTCCCCTCTGGAGCCAGGAAGCGATGCACAATGTGAGGAGAAGGGCTCCCCCAAGGTGAACCATAGCCACTCTCACTGATGAGGTCCCAAGCTCCTCTGATGATGAGGGCAGTCAAGTACTGGTCAGGAAGCCCAGCATGACAAGCTTCTCCAGCACGCATCTTCCCCTCTGGAGCCGGGAAGCGATGCACAACTTGAGGAGCAGAGCTCCCCCAAGGTGAACCACAGCCAATCTCAGCAATGGGGTCCCAAGCTCCTCTGATGATAATGGCTGAATCCACATTGGGGAAGCCAGCATGACAAGCTCCTCCGGAAGTACCATCGGCTCGAACAGCTGCTCTTGAAAGAACCCGCAACGCCTCACTCTTCTCCACATCTCCATTTAAGCTGGAAACTTTCTTCAGGTGGGCCATCTTTACTCAGCACCATGCTGATGTAATTCAGCTGGTGCAAAATTGACCACCAGTTTTTAATCCGTAGCAGTACCTTTTGAATATTTTTGTCAAATTAAATATAAAGTATTCTATTCTAAATTTCAAAATGATATGGAAAATTCTGCATTAAGTATGGCATACTTTGCACCTAAAATGATAGATAAGTTCAATCACTTCATATTTTATTTCTTATTTTTTAATCATTTTATGTTTTAAGTAATGATCATATACTGCCATCTTCTGTTTATACAGAACACAATTTTATTAAGATTGACTATGCACTGTTGCATTAAAAACATAAAACATGTACAAACACACCATGTGTCTTTGGAATTTCTTCACAAAAGTGAGAGAGCTCCATCTACTTCATACAGGATTTTGTCTTAAAGATTTAAAAGCTATTATGTCTCTAGGACATTTTCAGGCCTTGACCTGAAAATATACTTGATCTGAAAAGATTCTGTTTATATGTAATTACAAAATAAGAAATTAATGAATTGTATCATAAACTTACAACCTAATAATGAAAATTGATTAACTTTAATTCCAATCATCAGTCACACATAGGATCTTGCTTTCTAAACTTTTGCTTTTGCCTCTCTGTCAACTATTGTGGATATAATTAGAATTTTTCAACAAACTGTTTTATTCATCAATATGTAGCATCATTCTTCAAATGATTTCTGCCTATTCAACATCTTTGTTTCATTTCTGTCCAATCTTTATCATCTTAAAATAATTATTCATCCATTTTATATGATTTCACTTACATCATTTTTCATTTATAGTAACACAAAACATCAGTCACAGTGCTTCACTTTATTAGTTTTCACTCAACTTCTTGCAGATTAATAGATTTTTATTTTGATTCTACTCTGTTCATTTATCAAAACTTAATTTTTATTTCTAACTCTATACTAAATTCTAGTAATGAATCTGTTGTCAAAACTGATAAGGACTTTTGCTTTATAAATTATTCCATTTTCCTTCAATTGTAGGTTTTCCTCACATTATTTCTTTAATTAAGTGTATTGGTACATTTTGGGTACACATAACGATTATATTCATCGTAGGGAATTTGTACCTGTACATGATATATCTTGATTCTTTTTCCCCCCTTCCCCTACCCACACTTCAACCCTTCTTCACTTCCTTATTTACAGGAACTTTTTTCCATTTTTTCCTTCTTTTCTTTTTTTTTACTTTTACCTTCATTTCTTCCACCTCTCTCAAGTTCCCCTTTCCATTTGAACATATTTTTCCTTCTTAACAATATCTATTGTATATTTTGTTCCTTATTTAAACTTTCAGTTTCTCATACCATAGGAACAATCCAGTATCTAAACACATGTTTCCGATTTATTTCACTTTAGAGTATAGTCTAAAGCTACATACACTTACCTAGAAATGTTTTAAGTTTATCTTTCTATATGGCTGAGTAGTACTCCACTGTATTAAAAAATCTTCCTTATGCATTCATTGGTCGATGGGCATTTGGGTTGTTTCTAAGATTTACCTGTTACAAATTGTGCTCTATAAATGTGGTTGTACATGTATCACCATGATATGATATTTTTAATTCTTTTGGGAAGTTACCAAGAAAAGGAATAGCTAGGTCAAATGAAACCTCTAGTTTTGTTTTTTTGAGGAATCTTCACACTGATTTCCATGGTGGTTGCAGAAGGCTGCATTTCCATCAACACGAAGAAGGATTTCTTTTTCCCCTACAGCCCCATCAGCATGTGTCATTAACAAGGACTTTTCCTCTATAAATAATCCCATTTTCCTTCCAGTTGTAAATTCTTTTTACTTTTATTCTTTTTAGATCTTTACTTTTACCTACTAGTAACTTTTTTCAGTTTTCAGGTTTTGTTTTGATCTCTGTCTGCTCTCTTTGGTCTATCTCTATCTATCTATCTATCCATCTATCTACCTATCATCTATCTATAATTTGATATTGATACTGAAAATTGAACACAGGGTCTTTGAACTGAGTTCTATCCGTAGCCCTTTTTGTTTATTTATTTTTAAAGATTGCCTCTCTAAATTGATAAATTGTCCAGGCTAGTTTCAAGCTTCAATACGCCTGACTCAACTTCCTAGAGTGCTAGAATTATAGCCGTGATGTGCTACCATACCCAGCTATCTTTAATATTTAATTCACAACTTACCTACCCATGTATGGCAGATCATGGTATTTAATTTCATATATAGAACTATTGACTCCTATCACCAACAAGGAACAACCAATCAGTAACAATGAAACGTCAATATAACCAGATACAAAAATATTCTTCCTATGGCATGACCCCAACCAAACATGCCACCTTTATCTCTTTCTTCTCTCAGTTTTTGGGTAAATCGGGATTAATTCGTATAATTAGTCTTCCACTTTTAGTACATTTTATTCCAATATTGAGGTGAAATTTCAAATTTATCTTTTTGCATCCCAGACCTAATATACATCGTATTATTTCATTTATTATTTTTCTTGCCTGCCTTCCTTCCTTGCTTGCTTGCTTTCATCTCTCCTTCTCTCCTTCTCTTTTCCCTCACTCCTACCTTCCTCTTTTGCTTCCTTCCTAACTTTTCCTCTATCCACTCATTAAATATTCATTTAATATCGACTGACTATTTTAATAACCTATTCTAGGGTTTTATAACCTATTCTAGTATCTATTTTTAACCTTATTCTAAGGATAAAAAATATTGCAATGATGAAAATATAGACTGTTTGTACTGACATAAAGGTGAATAGACTGAGGAGACAGATAATTAAAACAAAAACACGGTGATGATTATATGTTAATTGGACCATAGGATATCTGGTTAAACATTATTTCTGAGTGTGTTTTTAAGAGAATCTTTTTTTCAAAACCAGAGCATTTTATTAAAATGAAGGATATCAAAATAGATAATTGAATAACAGAAGTGAGACGAATGCATCGCATTTGCTATTAAGCTATTTGTTTGGTTTTTGTTTCTTTTTAACAAAAACAGTCCAAATCAGGCTTCAAAAGAAGTAAATGGTGCTTATATAATTTATTTCAGAATTTTTTTACTGTCTAATCCTGCTGATTGAATATGTATTAAAAGGAAATTATTGTTTATTTTATTTTAATTTATTCGTACATGCTTGCAATTCACAGAGTTTACAATCAATTTGAGGAGTGGTTATGTGCATATATAGCAGAAAATTTTTTCTAATTCCTTTACCCTCCCCACACCCTCCTCCTCATGTGCCTTTTAAATACTTATTGATATTATTTATCCTAGCTAATTTGTGTGTGTGTGTGTATGTGTGTGTGCCAGAGATGGAACTCAGGAGGTTGTGCTTTCCAGGCAGGTGCTGGGAGCTGATCTTTACAGAAGAAATCAACATTAAAATCTGTAAGCAGATTTCTCTTCTCGATGTGCATGGGCAACATCCAATTCACTGAGGGGTTTGAATATAAGAGGAATACAGAGGAAAGAAATTATCTTCCTCTCCCCTGGCTCCCTCTGTCTTTTTCCCTTCCATTTTCCATGACTAGTTGAAATGTTAGATTTTTCTTAACCTGGAGCTGAAACGCCATTAATCCATGGTTGTCAGGGCTCCTGTGGACTTGGTTGACTAGATTTACCATTGACTTTCCTGCTTCTCAGAAATCAAAAGCGGACTAGAACTATACCACTGGATTTCTGGAATACCTAGCTTGCAGACGTCACATTATGTCTCATCATTGGCCTCCATCATTTCAGGAGCCAGTGCCTCATAATTAATTCATATTTGCCCTTCTCTCTCTCTGTCTTTGTCACAGCCCCATTTTACACACACACACACACACACACACACACACACACACTATTCTAGTGGTTTTGCTTTTCTAAAGCATCTCTATTCTACCTATACTAATAGATAAACATGTGTTTTGACAAATACAGTGTGGATAATAAAACAATGATAGAATGACCTATAAACAATGGAAAAAGTTGCTCAAAGAAAAGCTAATTGTAAATACAAATTGAAAAGATACTTTTAAAAGAAATGAGGAAACATTTGCTTAGATATCAGAGCAAAGCAATTTCATACAAAAGAAATTGTCAAGGAAAAATCTCTCAAATAGGAGTGGAATGGGTGAATGTCCAACACTATAATATGAAGAGATCTACAAAATGAGTGGTATCAAATTAGGATTCTGTTAAAATAATACTAATGAGCCAGGCGTGGTGGTGCACGCCTTTAATCCCAGCACTCGGGAGGCTGAGGTCGGCGGAGCATTGTGAGTTTGAGGCCGGCTTGGGCTACAACGCAAGTGCAAGGATGGCCTGAGCTACACAGTGCGACCCTGCCTCAAAAAACCAGGGCCGGAGTTTGGCTCAGTGCCTTAAGCGCCTGCCCTGGCAGGTGCGAGGTTGTAAGTTCAATCCCTGGTGCCGCAAAAAAAAAAAATAAATAAATAAATAAAAATAAAATAAAATAATACTAATGAATAATGATGGAAAATTGCATGAAGATATAGGCCTAAAATTTCAGAGATCTTGCTAAGAAATAATAAAATAATCTATACTGAAGTCCAGTTAAGAGAAATAAAATAAAAATTATATATATATGAAATGTATGCATGAGATACTAGCAATATAACTTCATATAAAATATGTAGCACTTAATCTCTCCCTCATTTATGGCAATTACTGAGTTTTTTAATTCTTTTATGTAGACTGTCATGAAAGAAAACATGCGGTTGAAAACATTAAGAGTAACTATTGATCAAGAAAGAACTAAGTGTTAAATTATAAATAGACAATGATGCATCTTAAAACAGTATTTTCTATTTAAATTACATATATTTTAGTTTAGGATATAAAATGAATTATAGAAAGGAAAATATTTGGTTAATCTCAAAGTTACTATTTCTTTTACTCTAATAACTGCTAAAATTGAACAAGTGCCTCTTTTTGTGTGTGTGATTTATACATCTGTATTCTTTGTCATTAATTTAAAATAACTTCTGTTCATAATTTTTTTCAAATAAATTATTACTTTTAAAATTGAAATTTTATTAGCATTTTATTAGTGTTGCAAAAATAAATTTATTGGAACTTTTATTTACACTGTCTTATCTCTCATATTAGGGTTAAAAAATGGAAATTTGAGCTATTAGTGTCAAATAAATTGAAATAATTATATTGCTCAGATGTCACCTAGAATAAAGCATGAGGTTGTATATGGTACGACATAAGTCACTGAACTGTTAAAAGAAAAATAAGTTTTACAATGTCTTAAAACAAAAAGAAGTTTGCTTTTCTCTTTCTGTCCAAGAAGCTTGTCCAATGCCAGAAAAAGAAATCTGGAGGACCACTGACCCAGAATTTTTCTCTCTTGCCTACCTGTCACCCTGAACACATTACCCCAAAGGCTACTTGTTCTCAGCATTGTAGTTGCAAAGTGGATGCTGAAAAGAACTTTTTTTGTACATTTAAAGCTATGATTTGGGTTGGACACAGTGCTTCCACTCTAGTTCACAGGATGTCAGCATCTCGATCGATGGCAATACTTACACGAAGGCTGCGGAAAACAACTTGAGCAAGGGGCTTGTGGGTCTGTTAGAAATTTACATAAATGTATAGAAAACAAGGACATCGTGTCCTGCTAAAGAGTTGCTAGCTCCTGTAACAATACAGAAAAACCTAATTTTCCACTGGTAATCAATTCTTTAACTAATTGTATTAGGTCCTAAACGTACAACTACTTCGAAGAGTGTATTTACCTAGTTCTTTTATTTAGATATCATAGGTAATGGTGATAGCATTTCCTTTCTGAACACAAAAATGTATTTATGTAGTGTATGTGGCCTAAAATATAACTAAATATAGTATACGTGCCAATAGGTATTTTATATAGAAGGTATATTGTTTGTATATGAAACCATGCATCATATAGCATTATTAAGTGAAACATTTACATATTGTATATGCAAAGATGAATATTTGTGTCTCTAACATACACAGTACTGTATTTGACAAAATATTTTGTTTTAATTGTTTATCATTAAATATTAATACTCTTTTATTGCTATTCTCACTAATAGCAAAGTAATTAAAACTAGTTACTTTATAATGAGCTAAACTTTCTATAAAGTTATTTTTCAACAAATATTAATGCTTTAGCACTTGAATCAACTTTTGCCTCCAAATGTCTTATATCCAGCACTCAATGCTTTCATTTACAACTTTCATTTTCTAAAAAGAAAGAAAATAAATCCATCATTATTCTATCTATTTTCTTTTTAAAAGAAAATTTAAATCCTGGATGTATTGCATGGAGCTATACATTTATGAAATAATTTGGAGTTATTTATTCAAACACATGGGTGGGCTTTGAAAACAAAATGTTATGCACAATAGAAAAGAACCTAACTTTACAATTTGAGTTTCTCGGGTCTTTTTCCCCTTGAATTCATTTTTTGCAGCTAAATAGGCCTGGGTAAGTCAGTTTTAATTAATAAAAAATAATTCTATTTATGGAGAATAATGTGATGTTGCATGAAATCATTCAGTGACCTTTGAGGTAAAACTGAAATGTTTGATTTTACAAATTTCTCTTACTTCTCTCTCCCTCACTACATGGAGTCTATAAACCTGAGTGGAATTAATTGCCTAATTACAGGGAATGAAACACAATGCCTTTGCAAAGATTTAAAATTTGTATCTCCTGTGGTGGAAATTCTACCTAACCACCTGACCAACTCAGTTTGTACCCATTAAATAAGAAAAGAAGCATGTACTTAGGAACACAATTTCAACCATCTAATAATTGTAACACAATGCCAAGTAATTGTAATTATTTTATACTCTAAGGACTCAGTCTAGTACAGTTGTGATAGTTTAGTCTTATCCATCTATCCTCTCAGATATAAGCTTCACCTTTACAATTTTAATTCTTTCTGTGGTACAACTTTAATTCATAAATGAAAATGAGGCAACAGGAAAAATAGTAAAAGGAATGTAGATCTATAGCACACTGGAGGAAACTTCCCAGTCATACATTTTGATGGCTTTTATGTAAAAATCTTACCAAAAAAGATTTATTTGAATATATAAAGGGGAAATTAACGTTTCCCTCAATTAAACAATATATTTTAATACAGGTTTATGTGTGTTTTACCTTAACGATAAATCTATAGTCTTCTTTTACCTGTAAGTTCAAGGGGTATGCAATAGAGTCATACTATTTGTATACTGGTATAACTACACACAGTCTCAGCAGAAAATAATATAAATACGTGCTACTATTTAGGAAGTCTCATCTCACATTATAGTAAATCTGAGAATAAGCCTTCACTTTCATCTAGAATGTTGATAGAAAATATTAGAGAAAACAATATTTAAAAGTATTTTCATTAGGACAGGAATAAGGATTAATACAAAGAATACAAATAGTTACTAGGCCACTGTTAATATGGTAAGGGGATTTTTTTTTCTTTATGTAAAACAAGTCAATAGAAGTGAAATGAGTTTGGCCTATATCTTGAATAATTTGTAGTTGGATCAGGTAAGCATCACTGATACTGGATTTCTCCTTTCCATCAAAGAAGCATATTCTCTGGTCATGGCCTTAAAGCAGGATGCATATGTGAGAAAGACAAAGATTAAAAGAAAAAAACCTGTATTTTTGTGTTCCACAAAAATATGAAAATAATAAAGTTCCACAATCAAATGGAAATTATGATGTTTACAACGTTTGCTTTCAATGGATTTGATTAAATCAGGACATTTTCCTCAGTCATCACAGGTAACAAAAATATTTCTCTCCTGGAGTGCAAGGCAATAAAGGAACAATCCATTCTAGATAGCACAGAGGGAACTTTTATTTTCCTTTGCACTTTGCTCCAGGAAATCAACAATATCCAAGAGCTGTACCTAAGAGAGTAGGGGGAGCCGTCAGCATGCACGGAAACAATCCACGTGGGTAAAGATTACTTAGTGTGACTGAGCAAACTGATCTTCAACAGAGCTCAACCAAAGGACCAGCCAGAACCACAGAAAGGCCTGTAATTACAGTTCCCATCTCATACTATATCCATCCCACTTCTGCACTCTTGATTATCTTTCTAGAACAAAATCCAATTTGGGAAATGTTGGTAAAATTGGGCAATGCCAAGCTGACTAAAATTATTTGTACTCCCTCATAGACCATAAATTGAATATTGAAACATAAACTGACGCATTAAAATAGAAAGAAATTTATTCAGTATAAAAAGCAACATTTATTTAACAGCTTAGCAATGAGTAACTATACACAATAAATGGTACTGGAAAGCAAAATAGAAGCTGTAATGCAGAAGCTGGGAGATATCAGATTATGGAGACTAGGATTATTTCCCTAAAAAGGATCTTGAAGTTTTACTATTGAAATGAAAGCAGTGCTTATTGAAAGGTAATCTGACAGTCAAAAGTAGCTGGAGGAAGTAGAATTAGTGAAACATAGTTCATAGACTGGTAAATTTTGAGACGTAAAGAGTATAATCTAAGGCGACACCAGTATATGACAAAAAGGAATTATTATGTACTACACAGCTTTTTAAAAATCTGAAGGGTACGGTTACTTGTCAACTCTAGCTCACCTGAAGAGCAGAGGAATTAAATGGACTTGTTTTCATGTATAATGATTGAAAGGTGACAGATACATTGAATTATAGAATCAAAGAGAACTTTGTTGAGAGTAAGATGATATGATTTTTCAGTCTTCCCATTTCATGACACTTAGCAGATATCCCCAGTTATCATTGAAAATATAGTACTGACACAAAGAAAATACTTTAGGGCCAGAGATAGAGTAGGATAAATATGGATATATCCTTCAAAGGGTTCCAGGTACTTCAAAATATGAACATGATTTAGATAACTTTTAACAGGTAGAAGCTTGTAGCAAATAGGATTGGAAGGTGAAGACAGAGATGGAAATTTTGAAACAAGTCACAAAATAGGGATACAGTTCAAAAAAGTTGCTAACGAATTCTAAACAGAAGCTTTGAAAACTAGAGTAGAAATTCAGGCATAAACACAAAGGACAAAGACATTAGTATAACAGAAGAGTTTTAAGTTATTTTTCCATGGTAAACAATGCTACATTTTAATTTAAAATAAGCCAAGCTAGGTCAAAGTTGTGTGACATTTAAAAAGGCATTTAATTTTGTAACAGAACATGGTAAACACATTGTTCAACTGAAATGCACAACAATAAAACTTCAACAAAATATAAATCTGCACACAGCTGCATTCATTTTTTTTTCTTTTTCTCCACTCACATTTTTGTGGATATAAAAAGAATCAGCAACGGTGTGTTTTTTCTATTTTAGCAGTTTTTACCATTACAGCAATAATACTTTATTTGTGTTGTCAGGCTTTCATTTTGTCTTCTCTGTTTTAATTGAAAAATTTCTTCAAATAATGTAATAATGTAAGAATATACATGTTGTAAATATTTATTTAACTTGTTTTGTTTTTGGAGTTCCAACCAAAGTATCTAAAGAAATGTTTTCAAATAAAACCAGATCAGGAACACAAAATGTTAAATCAATATTTTAAATTAATTTGGTATACCAGGAGTGATTAAAAGACATGGCAGTGTTTACCTTTACAAGTCATTATGATATAGGAAAAATGATCCCAGACCTCCAAATGATATGGGGGAATGAAACTCTCAACCTATTATATGTCCGGCGCGAGTTTGTGTTCTCTAAAAATCGAACAATGAATTTTAGGAACGACGGAGGGTAAGAGCAGGATATATTTATTGAGGGAAAGAAAGTTTCTGTCTGAGGGACAGAAGGGGGCCCAAGCAGGTTGCCAAAGACTCTGTCATTTTTAGGGACTTTTATACAGTAAAACCATGAGGTTAGACGGGTCCAAGGTGGGGAAAATGGGAATCTGCAAGGTGGGCATAAGGTGGGACATAACTACAGTTAACCAATAAGACTAACTGCTCAGGTAAAATTGATTAAATCAAGGACAAATGAGGAAAGGAGTCACGTAGTAAGTGGGGATGGAGGAAAGGAGTCACATAGTAAGCGGGGATGCTTAACAGTAGTGACTCTTCCTGTAGGGGGTTGGAATGCTGACTCCTAACTTCCTTAGGGTGATAGAGAACTATTTAGAATACCAATCCTTAGGATATGGGTGTATTTGTTCTGTCTTTTGTCTTGATATCTGGCCCACAGCAGGAGGTGCCTGTCTCCTCAGAGGTTACAAGGTATCTGAACTTCTGCACTGGTTCCTTTGAGGGCCTAGCCCTTTCTGACTGCCTATAATAATTTGTCTAACTCAGTTTTCCTGTAACAATTACAAATACAACAGCATTGTCAAGAACATAAGATAAGTCTGTTCAAAGCAAAGAGGAGTATTTTTAGGTTTTGGAGGGGTTTCAATGCAATGTGTCTTTTAATATATACACTTAAATTTATACATTCTCCATATAGCTTCATTACTAAACATTGATGAAAGGTGAAGGGCAAATTCCGTCAAATAAAGATATTATGTTGGGTCCTCCTCATTATTTACCAAAGCTAGCACTTTGAGACCTCTTGCTCTTCCCCAAGTGAGAATGACAACAAAATGTAAACATACTTAGCTCAGGACATGGAGGCAGCTAAGACAGGGCAACCTAAGACACTGATGAAAGAGAACTTCCAGAGCTGTTTCAGAGTGGTAAAAATGATGGAATAAATGTGTTTGAAAGGAATTGAGGAGGAGTATTCTGAAGGTGATTAATGACAATGTGTCTTTTACTGTAATAACTTTTTAAAATTTCATTATTCACCTTACTTTTTAAATACAACTCATGGTTTCCTTAGGTGTCCTTATTAGTCTGTATATTTTTGTGGAAGAACAAGACCTTAACTTAGTGGACAACTTGCTCCAAGTAGAAAAGTAGTCATAAAAGTATAAAAATGTTCTTCTTCCTTTGAGTAAAATTAATTAGCTTACACAGTCAATGACGACAGTTGACAAGTGAATTTAGTATATGTGTGACAAATGCTGCTGCAGCATCAACTGATAGTTGATTAATAACTTTTCCTGTTAGGACCTGTGTACAATTGATAGCATCTGCTTGGCTGTGGAGAACAGTGAGATGCCTTCCTACTTTTGCAGTTGTTTAGTTAATTTTTTTATGGTGCATGTTACATTCAAGTTTAATCCTTATTCAGTAGTAAAATTGTTGTGTTTATCTGTCTCAAGAAGTTGTCTGTTAGGAGATTTTCTAATGATATTTACCAAATACTGTATACTGTGTTAACACATTCCATGCTTATATGTGTGACTTGCTTGCCTTTATGCTGTAGCTGATTGCTTGGAATTGCACAGCTATAATCTGAGGAAAAGATAGAAGATACAGGAAAGGGATATGAAATTAAAAATTGTCTGGAACAGTCAACATTTATTTTTTTACTTTATGCTGTGTTACAATGCAGATTTTATTAAATGCACTTGAGACATAGGGCATAAGTCTTATGAATATAATTAAATTATTAGCCATAATTACTTAACTAGGATTAAGAAATGTTCATGTTTTTTGTATTTCTGTTCTATTTATGTTCTTCTTTCTTCCACATTCTGTATATAGATTGTGGTTCCTAGCATTTAGTAACAGCTATAATTTTCATTGGTGTCAATCTTTTGGGGTTAGAAAGATCATTTTTGTAGTGTTAAATAGCTATATAGCTAATTAGTCACATGCATACACACACATTTTTAGTTCTCGCTATGAACTTGAGATAGCATTTTACTTCTTTTTGCTTTCTCATACAGTATTTATTATGGTTGCTACATTTTTGGAGTTATCGGAGAATCCCCACAAAGAGAGGTATATGAAATTAAATTATATTTAGGCAGGTTTAGCTCAAGAGTCAAGTATCTGATGCTGCTCCCTGAAACTTATCACAAAAGAGCTCAGTAATCCTTCAGACCTTATTTATAATACCTATACCTATTTCCTTATGTTGAAACACTCAATTACTTAATTTCTAAATCCCACTCAGTAAATATAAAATTAATGTATGTTAGTATTTAATTTTATTAATATAACACAATTACTCAAATTTTCCTAAATGCCTGCTGCACTTTTTACCCAGCACAAAGATAAACACTTCTTTTATTTTATTTGGCAAGATTTGTTCAACTGTCACTGCCTGCTGAACAGTGTATCACTGTGTCTTTTGGAAACATTACAAACTGGTTCAGAGAGCTTGATATCATGCAAGAGCCAATGACTTCCATGACTTGCCTACACAATCCACATTCTTAACCACTATATTTAAAAAAATCTTTGTGAATTAGTGTCAGTAATTGAGATAAATCAGTTCCAACCTTTCACATGAGGGAACACAAATTGGAGTGAATGACACTTTATCCTATTTCCGTAAAGTTGTACTCACAAATCAGGGTATGTCAGCATGATTAGAACATGAACCACATAGTGGATTAATAAAGTTCTGCTCATGTCTTTAGATGGCCTGCACCCGGACTGCAACCTGAAGACAGAAGATGCACCCTAAATTGGGGTGGCACCAGCCATCAGTCTTGTGACCTTAATGGAATAAAAATGAAAGAATGAAATTTTCCATCTTCTCTTTGGCAGAGCACTGATCTTCACAATTCCCTTTAAACATTTGTCTCTAGTTTCTTTAGTCTTCCAGCGTAGATGTTTCCGCCTTCCAATGAAGACTTGGCATTCTCACACAGTCTCTCCTGGTGACTGTGCAGTGAGTTTCCAAATCTTTGACCTCTACTGTTACTGGCTCTTCCAGGCTCCCCTCTGCAGCCATTTTGAATTCTTCTGGGTCTCATACCCCGGACCACAATCGGGATGCTTTTCCTACTCATCTTTTAAGCCTAGCTACTAAATGTCTTGTATATCATACAAATATTTTGTGTTGATTATGTTCCTCTAGTGAACCCTAATACAAAGACAGTCCAACAATTAAGGTGCAGACAGCCATTTACTTAGTTATCAGTGACTGGTGATACCACAGGAAAATTATTATTAAAAAAAAATAGAATGTTATGGAAGCAGCAGCCTCTGATACCATGAGAAATAAAACAGAAAATGAAGAAAAACAAACTACTTTTGGTGCATGAGAGACATTTTAATAAACATAAAAAAGATCAATGAAATATTTTGAACTTGGAGTTCCTTTAGTCTTATGGTTGAGATATTGATACAAAAAGTGCACCTGCTTGCTTTCCTAATTATCATTCAAATAATCACTCAGATCACAATTGTTGCATATATGCTCTGTAAAATGCTAAGCCATATGTTGGTTATAAAATTGTAACTAAAAATCTGTTCATGTATGCATAGACACTCCTAACTCAAAATTATAATCCTTTCAGACACAGAACCTCTAGCAACCAGCAAATTACTCTAATTTACATAACAGATATTCTTGAATATATCAATAGTTCCAGTCATGCTTAAAGAAGATAATAACAAGATGGTGATATCCTCAAATTTTCAATAGCAAAAGTTATACTTAAATTGATTTTGTAGGATGAACAATATTTCACTAGGAAAACCTATTGTGAAATGATGTACCAGAATGAACCTGAAATATTCCTATGTCTTGCTGAAGCTAGCCTTCATTATCATAGGGTAATGGATTAATCTGTACCTATAGAAATGCTGCATGTAAATAAATTTGCTATGCTGCCAGTCAGTAAGACATACAGCATGTACACTTGTGTAAAGTACATGATGCTAATTAATAATAATAATAAACTGTGTTACTGGTTTATGCATTTGGTATAAATATACCGTTTATTGTTGTTTTACAGTGTATTCCTTCCATGCACAAAAATATTACTGTAAAATGATATCCCATGTTTTTCCAAGATACATACATTGTTTTTCCTGTATTTTCATTACATTATTATTTCTTGATCTATCTCAAATTATATTTTCGTTATGACTGTGGAAACAGTAGGCTATGCCATAGATAGATAGATAGGTTCCAAGCCGACTGTACAGTATAGGTTGCTGTGAGTACGCTCTGTGGAGTTCATCCAATAGCAAAATTGCCCTATAATACATTTTCACAGAACTCACCCCCATTATTAAATGACACCTGACCATAAAAGAAAAAAAGGAAACTTGTTGCACGTATTATGCAAATGCAGAATCTTACACAATAATTTTGCAGAGATAGAAGCTAATGATACTTTGAAATTGGAGATCATGGGCTGGGGATTTAGCTCAGTGGTATAAGCATCTGCCTGCCAAGCTTGAGGTTGTGAGTTCAATCCCTGGTACAAAAAAAAAAAAAAAAAAAAAAAAAAAAGAAAACAAAAAAACAAATGGCAATCATAATGTTTAAGACTTGATAAGAAATTCTCTCAATTAGATAATTATGCATTTATTTAATAACTTAAAATTGGCTGAGGTGAATATTTTTAAAATAAGGAGAATAAAAATGTTATAACAAAAATACATGAAATAGCCTAATTTTTAAAATTTGGTATGAATTTTGTTTTAGTTAAAATTTTACAGTTTGGGGAGATATGAAATTTTTATGGATATTATGAAAATTTTCTTATAATAAATCCCTTCTTCTTACAATTATTCCACTGAATAAATCTTGTTCAATAATCTCACTCATGGTGTAACAATTATTCTGATTCTGGTTGGGGTTTCTCCATCATTTAAAAGGTGAATTAGGAGAAACAAGCTAGAGTAATTGTCCGTGTACTTAGTTTTTGTTTTTTCTGACCATTCAAACCTGAGTTATTCCTTTATGCTGCATGAAAGCATGAATAATAATAAATATCAATCTAGGAGTATGTTAGAAAACCACAGTTCTAATGTAGGTGATTGAATTTTTCCCATGAGGTTAAAATAATAATGGAACATTGATCCAAATATCCCATTCACATTCCTAATCCCTTCAAATATATTACATATTTTTCTGGGAAGAAAATGTTCAAATGAGGAGAACAACAAAGGAGAGGGTAGGGTGAAAGGAAAGAAGGAAAAAGAAAAAAAAAGAAAGAAAAAGAAAGAAAAAAGAAAGAAGGAAAGAAAGAAAGAAAAGAATGAAAACATGGAAACAGCGCTTTTGTAAATGGGGAGGAGAGGAGGAGTTGATGGGAGGGTAGGTGAATGTGAGATAAAACAAGTTTGAAAATGTACAGGTACAAATTCTCTATGATGTATGTGATCATTCTGTATATCTAAAATGCACCAGTAACATTTGATTGAAAAAATATCTTACACATAATCACTGAGGTACATTTTCTGTGACTTTTTCAAAATGATTAAAATAATAATGAAAATAAGTCCTAAATTCATGTTGCATAAAACCACACATACCTTGCTAAGAGCCCTTTCTGCCTACTGTATGTTAGAACATCTGCCACTAAACTATGTATTTGGAGACACTGCATGTTTATATATTCATGTTTAATGTGTTAAGTCTGATGCTTGTATCTCTATTAGAAAATAAATGTATGTCATTAAGACTAACCATTTTACCTTTTGTAATTTTATTTATTTATTTATTTTTTGGCACCGGGGATAGAACTCACAACCTCCTGCCTGCCAGGCAGGTGCTTAAGCTGCTGAGCCAAACTCCCAGCCCTAGTTTTTTGAGACAGGGCTGCACTATGTAGCTCAGGTTGGCCTTGCACTCACGTTGTAGCCCAAGCTGGCCTTGAACTCACAACGCTCCTCCTGCTTCAGCCTCCCGAGTGCTGGGATTAAAGGCATGTGCCACCACGCCCGGCTTCTTTCTAAATTTCTTTGCCCGTGTGTAGAATGGTGAACTCACAGAGGACGGGCTTATCTGAAGTAAAATTCAGGTGTAAATTAAAATGTTTATAGTCTTAAAATACATACTGTTAAATTCAGACTGAGGTACTTTCCTTAGATGGATCATTGCCCTGGTCAGTACTTGAGGGCAAATTGTAAAAGAAAAACCTTGGAATTTTTTTTCTAAATTGCTTTCTCCACTGTTACACTGCAACATTTAACATTGTTGATCTTCCCAATGCTGAGCTATGTTTTTAAAAAGAGGGAATCCATGCAGCACCAAGCTGTCTACTGCCCTCTTCACACCACTACTGCTGGTACCATCAGAGTATCACCACACCAAGATAGTAAGCAGCAACAATTGTAGATGGCTCCTTTTCTGGCATTCATTGCCTGGTGCCCAGTATGGTTTTTTTTTTTTTTTAATTTTTCAAAATTTTCTTTAGAATTATTTTTTTTTAATTTAGGAGAAAAGAGACACAGAAAAGAAAGACAAAAAGCAAAAGAGGCAAACAAATGGCAACAGCAAATCCAAAACTGTATCATTATAGGTTTACAAAACAAGATGATAGGAATGATTATCCGTTTGATGCTCTTTATTTGAATTTTGGTTTCTTTTAGATAATTCAAGAAAGAGGATGTCTCTCCTTGCATCTTTTAATAAACATGGCCAAAGTTATTAGTTATGACTTTAACTGGAATTAAGGAAAATCAGTTGGGGGGAAATGAATTTATAAAGTTCTGTATTCCGATGCATGTACCTGCTATACTTTCATATTTATTTAGTTCATCATTAATTTTATCATTGCAATACTTTGCTTTTTCAAGGTTGAACTTATATATTATTCATTAAACCTATTATTAGATATTAATTTAGTCTAGTTTGGTTGCTGTTGCAAAATATTTTAGACTGAATAATTTAATAAAAATATAAATTTATTATTCACCATGATGGAGGTTGGATAATCATGGTACCTGCTTCAAAGTAGGGTAGGGCCAAGTTTTGCCTTCCAAAAGAACACTTTACTGAGTCCTCTTGTGTCAGAAAGGCAAAACGGCGTAATTAGTTCCATGCAACCTTTTTATGTAGTCATGGAGTCTCCACTGCTATGATACCATAACCTCCTAAAGCCCCACCTTTAATACTATCATATTGGGAATCCTGCTGCAACATAGACCTTTCAGGTAGGATCTTTCAGATCATAGCAGATACTTTATATCTTTAATACAATTGCAGTATCTGTTTATGCTGGTTTCTTCATTTGCTTATCTCAGGGTATGGTACCCAGAACTTTCTCACTGAGTGACACCTCTAGCCCTCTTTTTATTTAGTTACTTTTTAAATTTTGAGACTATTTTTACTAAGTTGCTAATGCTGACACTGGGTTTGAATTTGTGGTGCTCCCACCTCCGTCTTTCAACATACTGTTATTAAAGGTGTGCACGTCCACATCTGGATTTGTAACTGATATTTAAAAAAAAATTCTCATTGCTTATTGCTGTTGAATAAATATTATAAATGTTGGATATTTTATCTGTGATTATTTATATACTGTGTTGTCAATTCTACTTGCTTTTGAGTATTTTTAAAATTATAAATAATATATATGAGTGAGTATATGTATATATATATATATATATATGAAGGAGTAAATTTATTTTAAATTCAATTTTGCCAGCATTTATACCATATTTCTTTATTTATGTCACTTTTCTAACTAGAATTTACACTAAACTTTTTAAGAATAAACACTGAAAATAGATATTTATATTTATATTTTTCTTTTCATAGAAAGATATTTAAAAAAGAAAGATAATACTTAGTTTGAACATTACGTACAATATACAGCATTTTGTGGGATCCTTTTAATAGTAAAAGTTTCAGCTCTTCTGCAAGCTGAACCATATCTCCCCAAATTGTTAACTCCTAACCTGTAACACCTCAAACTGTCTTTACTTGAAAATAACGTTATTGAGGTTGGAATTAGGATTAGGTGTGTTCATACTAGACTACTATGTGCTCCTCATTCAAATATAACTGAAATTTGGACAGAACAGAAAACACAAATAGGGAGAAGACCACGTGAAGATGGGAGATTTTCTACCATAATACAACCAACCAACCGGAATTTAGGAGGGGAACATAAGTCATACCTGTAGTCTTCACATGAGGTGCAGCCCTGCCATGCCTTGTTTCAAGAATTCAGATCTGAAAACCTTTGTAACACTGATCTCCCATGTTCTCAACCTCCCAGTATGGGACATTTTGTTGTGGTAGCCTTAGAAACTAAGTAACTTCTACTCCAAGTTTTGTGAAATATTTTAACCATTAATGGCTACATAGTATTTTTTCACTTTTCTGTTTCTATTAAGATAATCATTTGATTTCTCCTCTTTATACTTTTCTGTGTAAAATACTATTATTTTTTTCTAATTTGAAAGTGATTCGAATAAGTTATATAAAATTCACAAGACCATGACATATAACAATAGTTTTCATATGTTTATAAATTGAATACCTTTCTGTTTAAAGGCCTTTGTATTTGTGTTCCAGTCTGATAATTTTTGGATTTAACTTGGTAATAACTTTGTCAGATTTTGTAGCGTTTTATATATTTTTGGTTCATAAAAGGAATTGAGAGTTATTATCTCATTATTGATTTCTTGACATCGTGTATTACTTTATTATTTCTGCTTGCAGTGTTTGAAAATTCAGCAGTGAGCAGACTGCTTATTTCTTTGAAGAAAGGGTATTTGAAATAATAAATTTATTTTCTGTCCCTCAGATGTACTAAAAATTGTTATTTCCTCCTGTGTTAGCATAAGTAACATATCATAAGACTTTCTTCATATAGATAATTTGGTAAAAATTTATGAACATTGTTATATTTAGACTATTTTTGTCAGTTGTATACCTTTAACATACCTATATTTTTCTTAGTATTAAAATTTTTTTTTCTTTGTTTATTTTATCTTTTTGAGACAGGGTCTTGTTATGCGGTTCTGGTT
Organism: Dasyprocta punctata; assembly: GCA_004363535.1. NCBI lineage: Eukaryota > Metazoa > Chordata > Mammalia > Rodentia > Dasyproctidae > Dasyprocta > Dasyprocta punctata. The sequence goes on from RJWM01013719.1 coordinate 32,465, forward strand.
GGCGTTGAACTCACTTTGGAAACCAAGTGGTCTTGAAATTGCAATGATCCTCCTGCCTCAGCCTCCTGAGTGCTGGAATTACAGGCATGCAGCAACAAGCCTGGCAAAATATTTTTTCTTAAAAGAGTATTTTCTAGTATCACTCATCTCCTCAAAACAATTTTAGTCTTTGTCATTTTTTCTCTTCTGCTTTTCTTTTATTGATTCTGCTCTTATTTCTCCACTTCTTGTGTTCGTGTTTTGATTTTGAAAGTTTTTTTCTTTATTTTCTTATTACAAGGATCCTTTATATACACTGATAATTTTGTGTTACAATCATGTGAAAATATAGCTTTCCATGAGCATTGTTTTAGTTATAACTTCAAATTTAACATTTAAAGATTTCTATTCATGGTACTATATTTTTCAGCACCTTTTTATTTCCATGTCTGTGCAATTAATTCAAAATGTTTTACTTAATTGTTACACATAAAGATTTACAAATAATTTACTGTGACTAAGTTGTATTTCAACACCGTTATAATAGGAAAATGACTATGTATGATTACAATCCTGGGAAGTTGTATGACATATTTCATTACTTGGAATATAAACCGTATTATCAATATTGGTGAAATACAATGTATATTTAAAAAGAATGTCAATTACATCAAATTGCTCTACTTTTGACATAATTATTTACATGGTACAATTTAATTTAAAAATTTTACAGTTTTTTATCATTTCAGTTTTACTTTGTCCGTTTTTCTGTTTTCTTTCAGTGAACAAAGTTCATTCTTTTGGCATTCCATCACCTAAGAGTTAATTTTTATCATTACTATTTATTCTGTTTATGTTTTGCTAAGCTTCTTGAATGCTATTCCTGTTTAATGTCTAATTTTTTTCAAATGAATATTTCCTCAAATAATTATTTTGCTTATCATTCTTAAATTCAAATTAAATCTAATTGACAACAAAATCATAAAAAGTACATATCTTTATTGCATGCCATGTGAAATTTTATACATGTAGGTACTGATAATATTTTCATCAGTTTAAACATAGATATCTCCTCAAATATTGTTATAGCTTAGATCTAAGATTTCCCCAAAGCCTCCTGTGTTTGGAAGGTGGTTGAATCAAGTACATATTAGAGCTGATTTTCTGGTAGAAAAAGGGGTCTGGTTAGAGGCTGGTCCCATGGTGTGACCCGGAAGAGTGCATCTCCCTTCCTGGCTCCTCTTGCTCCTCTCTTTACTTCTCATCCTTCATGATGTGAGCAGCTTCCTCCGCCCAGGTCATTCCACCAGCCAACAGTGACATCATTACTGTGTGCTCAGCATCAGTGAGGAACATTACACAGAGTAAAAGGACATGTGAAATGGTGGTTCTCTAAATCTTTTTGCTTTGCAGCAAGTTTGTGATTGGTAAGTGTATCTCAGCAATATTCCCTTTGTCCTCTTACCTGCCAAGAACCTTATATGGGCTTCTTATATCCACTTAGGAATTGTTTCTTACGACACAAATGGTACAAAACCGAGGGATATTAATGTTACATTCTTTTGCCCCTAAGGAGACCCAAAAATTAAAGTCCGACTACTCCTTTGTTTTTCTCTTCTAAGACAGTTTGTTTCCTCTTTATCACATCGCTAGAGATGAAATCAATACTTGATCCATTCTTCCTTAAGAAGGAGCTTATAGGATATATCTTAATAATATGCAGATATCTCTTAATTTAATTTTATATTAAAACAATGCTTGGGTAGCAGAAAAATATACGAATGTCTAATACACAGAATACTTTCAATATTAAATTATGTCTACTCACTACCAATGATCAATTACCATGTATCTAATCAGCAACTTATGTTACTGCAGTGAAAAACTGATGTGAATTTTCAACATCAAGAAAAAGGAAAATAAGTAGAGTATTATAATATCTTCAATGCCTCTAATCCTTCAATGTTCTAAAATGTTATAAAATGAACTGTTTTTTGGTACCTGTCCACCTAACCTTCAGTTATATATATATATGCATGCTTAAATGAAATAACTTCTTGTGAACAAATTGGGGGTACACACCACCTTAAAAATCTTGGAAATATCCTTTTAAATTCTAGATTCTTGTATCTGTTACAAAGTGATGAATTAATTTAGGATCATTTTATACATACTTACATATCTCTGAACTTCACTCATTTTAATTTCTCTGTCATGTATACAACACCACCCTTTGCTTTCCATGGTTATGTTTCTCTTCAAGCTTTAAAAAAAAGCAGTACATGCATGTTTGTGACTTTCTAAGCAGATATTGGCATACAGGAAATATTTATTTAATCTAATGTGATTGATTAAAATCATATATTGCACACATATGCTTATTTTGTAGATCATGAGATTATTCAGAAAATAATCCCTTTATGACCACTGAAATAATGGAAAATTGATATAACATTTATATCTAAATGTTACAATGATTGTTTCGTCAGTTGTTAGCAAAGAAAATTTTGAGTTTAGGGGAAATTCAACAGAAATGAACTAAAATGGCTCATCAAGCAGTAAATCAAGTTCTTTCAGGACTGACTTAATAACTGTAGGCATGTGACCTGTTCCTGATTTATTAAAGTTATTTTGAGAGAAAAGAAGGAGAGACAGAGAAATAATGAAGCACTTTCATTTAAATTGTCAAGGATGTCATGAAAAATTCATAAATTATAGCCATGGAATAGCCTATTCTTCAGTAGAAATTTATTGTAATTTACTCCTACTTTACAGATAAAAAGCTTGGCACTATTAAAAATTAATTACTTACTTGCCAAACAAAAAATAAATGAAGTAAAGTGGTTTTAAATAAATTGCTAATCACGAACCTTACTCCATTATTAAATTCCATAATTCAGCCTTTATTTTCCTTTGTGTTTTCTGTGGAGTATAATTTCTAACAAATTTATAGAAAAAGAAACACTTTTCAGTGTTGACGAATGACATAAGGCATATATTTTCATTTTGTTTCCTGTGTATTTGACCATGAATTTCTAACAGCGTTAGCACTTTTAGCAATAAGACAAACAACAAAAGAAAAAGAATGAAGTCTTGGGAAGGATGATCAGATGCCTTTGAAAAACAGACTCTAAAGAGCTTGGGAAAGCTTTAAATGAATGAAGGCTATAAGAAGACTGTCAGTGATGGAAGGCAAACTATTAGACAATGAAAAGTTTGGTACTCAGGAAAGAGAATTGGTGAGGCTTCAAGTGCCAGTCTTTCCTGAAAGTCAGCTGTGTTCTTGCAGAAACACTGAGGCTCTTTAGCCCTGGGGAATCATGATGCCTGACAATGGTCGGTTTGTTTATTCACTGTCATTGAGAGAGCACATATTTTAGGGAAAAGAGTTTATGAGGATAATCCAAACATTTTTCTTTTTAAAGCTAATGTTCCAGTGTTAGGTACATGGAAAATCTCAGGATTGCTCCTCAAATGCAGCAAGCAAATCAATTATAGTCACTTACTGGGTATGTATTACGTGCAAAACTGCAGTGAGGAAAGTGACATAGGACGATCAGATCTCAAAGCGTCCCTGTTCACCAAAATTTCCTTGTTCAGCAGTGCTACAGCATCAGGAAAGCTATGATTTTACCTTGGTATAAACCTAATGGATGATTTGAATTTCAAACTAACTTCAACAACAACAACAACAAAAAAGCATGTCAATGATCTAGAAATGGAAAAATTTATTTTTCATGTGTCTAGAATTTGCACCATGTTTTTGCTTTGGATAGGGTAGTGCATGCGTGCAATCCTAGAACTTTGGGAGCCCAAGGAAGAAGAAGCAAATTTTCAAGCCCAGCCTGGGCAACTGAGCAATTTAACTGGACCCAATCCCAAAATAAAAAAATAAATAAATAAATAAATACATAAATAAATAAATAAGAGAGGGTTGAGGTTGTGGTTCCCCACAGAGGTCATTCATTACTCAGTACTGAAACGAATAACAGTAATAATTTTATTGGGAGATAGCTCACCATAATTTCTTCTTCAAAATAATATTTTCAGCTGACAAATTTTAGGACAAATAACTCTGTTTTGTATATAAAAGGCTTCTAATTAATTAAGTACATAAGTATGTGGATGAGACACTCAACACTGGAAATTTGCCCCTAAGCTTTTAGCCACTTTATTAACTACAGTTCTGTTACTAAGCAGAGTGCTTTCTATTGCATAAATTTTGGGAAATGCTTCTTAGAAATGACATCATTCTAAAGTGATGTGATATGTGTAAGTCATAGCTAATTGTTATAGTCAAAATCGTATTTACTGTAAGAACAATGTTTATCATGAAAACAATCACTTTTCCTAAAGAATTCAAACATTCTTTCCTCTTACAATTACTGATGATTGTTTATAAATACTCCATGATCAGATAATTAATGTATCAAAAAAATAGAGTTGCAACTGTTAACAAAATTTTATTTTTTATTTTTTATTTTTTGGTACTGGAAATTGAATTCATGACCTTACACTTGTCAGACTGGCACTACAGCGCTGAGCTATATCCCTCACCCAATAAAATTTTGCTTTAAAAGAAACAATGAACCTCAAAATGAGGAAACAAATTATCAATTTATATAATGTTTAGGTATATCCATGGATTTAAATGGTAGCAACTGACCACTTAAATTATATTATGAAAACTTTGATGTAACTTTGACCTTCAGTCTCTACATAGAATATGTCTATCTAAACTTATTTAAAACTATGGCTTGGAGATCCTTCTAGAATCATAATGTAAAACAGTATTTTGATGTTTTTTAATACTTTATTACATAAATATATTGACAATAAATGGTTTTGGATTTCTGTATGAAAAGCAGAGAGAATATTTATTTGCATAAAAGTTTTGTGAAAGTTTCATGTACTCCAAATACCCCACTCCATATCACAGAGAAAACGAACTATCATATGCATGTGCTATATGGGGTTTGGCTTTACACAGAATAAACACTGAAATCATAAACTTTACAGTTTAAGTAAGTTAGTTTACTAGTATATACTTTTCCCCTGTCACTCAGGAAAATGAATGAGATTTTATGATCATAAACAAAACTTCTGAGGATAAACGGAGAATATTTCTCACTTGGTTACCATTTCAAATACAAATGAATGGCTTGAGAGAGATTAAATTATAAATTTCTAAAGAGAAATAACAATCTTCAACATTCATGTAATATATCCTTTAATTCTGGCTGCAAATGATTTCTAATTATGAATATCAGACTGTGAGGAAATGGAAAATATTCGTGTCACATTACGTACTGCACTGGTTTTATGCATAAGAATCATATGAATTTAAATTCCCCATTCAAAACTGAACAACTAGAAAAATATACAAAAATGTAAGAAACATTAATTTTTGACATTAATCACTAAACTGCAGAGAATTATGTTTTGATTTTTTTGTTGGTACCAGGGATTAAACTCATAACTTCATGCCTGTCAAGCAGGTGCTTAAGCCGCTAAACAAAACTCCCAGCCCTAGTTTTTTTGAGGCAGGGTCACACTATGTAGCTCAGACCACTCTTGCTCAAGTTGTAAACCAAGCCAGCCTTGAAGCTCACAACACTCCACCTACCTCAGTCTCCCTAGTACTGGGATTAAAGGTGTGTGCCACCATGCCTGGCTAGAGAATTATGTGCTAAACCATGTGATCACACCCATCAAGCAGACTCTTGGACCATATGTAATATATGATTTGTATTCAGAAAGGAAGAAAGCTACAATAGGCCTAACATTATCTACTCAGTGAAACAAAGAGCAAAGTTGAAATGACTAAGGCAGCTATAATTTTGTGGCCCACAACCCTAATCCCAGCACACTGGAGAATTGAACCAGATTTGAAAGTTCACATCCAACTTGTACAGTTTAGTGAGACCCTCTCTTAAAAACAGAAAGAAAAATTTAAAGGTAAAAGAACTGCTCAAAAGGAAAGAACTGGGATAGGGGAAAGAGAAAAGGAAGAAGAGAAAGTTTGTGTGTATATATATTTATATGTATACACATATTCATACATATGTATTCATGTAAGTAAATATATACAAGACAGACAACTATACTACTAATCTGTTAGTTCATCTAAAAGAACAGCTTGTGTTTTCATTATCTGATTGTTTGATCATTTTTTTCATGCCTTAATCTTGTAATCTGAGCAACTACTTTCAAGACAACAATATGCAATATTAATTAAAATGTTGTATTGGGTGATATACGATGTCCCCCCAAGTCCTCATATACTTTTGATGGGGCTGAGTCTGGCGTTTGCTATTAATTTGTTGTGTAGTGCAAGAATTGGTGATGTGAGTGCTGCACCCGCCCAGGGGTGGAACTGAGATACAGTGTAAGGAAGGTGTGTCTTCCTCTTGAACTTTCACTCTCTCTTACCATTGCTGTGTGGTTGCTGCTTGTGGCCTCCATGAACGGCAGCCCCACCATGCCATGCTACCTTGGAGCCAACTAAGTATGGACTGAAACTCTGGAGAAACTGTAAGAAATAAACCTTTCCTGCCCTAATTTTGGGCGTCAGGTATTTTGTCTCGGCAACGAGTGAAAAGTAACTAAAACAAGTGTTAATTTCCTATTTTTTGAAGTTCAATATCATTTTTATTCTTTTTTTGTTTTGTTTTTAAAATAAGAAGAGACAGAGAGAGAAATAGAGAGTTGGGTAGGTAGCTCAGTATGCAGACCATGGTTTTAATACTCAGTGCAGCCAAATAAATAAATAAAAATAATAATAAATAAATAAATACAACAGTCCTGCCCCTTGCTGAATGAAGGGCCATAGGCACCTCTGGTAATAAGACTCTCATGCATAAATTGGGAATAATATTTTCACAGTCAATTCTCATTAAAGAAGAAGTTCAGGCTTGGTCTGTAGCAAGCATATTACATACTAAATACTGAAGAAAGTAGCCCTTTGATAGAACAACCAATCACTGCTAAGAATCTGCACTAACCAGATTGCTACGAACTTCAGAATCCTCCCATCCAACAAATTAACTGACAAAGATAGTCACTGTATGATATAAAATATTAGAAATTCATTCAACAAAAGTAAATCCTCAGTACAATACTGTTGCCCCAGAAGAAAAAGGTAAATGTTGGAATTCTATAGGAAACAGGAAGTTAGATCTTTTGAAAATAGGAAGAGGACTAAGAGCTGAAAGTAGGGGAGAAGGGGGTTAAAATGAATTAAGATGTGTTATGTAGATATACCAACTCCCCACAATAAATATAATCATGTAATCATGATTTACTGCAAGCATGTAAAAATGAAAAATAAAATAAAACTACAATTGATAGATAAAAAGAGCAGAGTTTTTTTTTTTTTGATGATATGATACCAAGAGAAGGAATTCCAGAGCCCATAGAAGATTTTCAGATCCACATCTATTTTACCATGCATAGGTTGAAATGTGATGTGGTCTACAAAGAGCATCCTCTTAGGAAAGAACAATTTTCAGAGTGCTACAAGTTAAGAATTTTCAAGAGCTCACACAAAAGCAATAAGTACTGAAAGAGGATTTTAAATGCACAAAAGATTTGTCAAAAAGACTCTTCTGGCATACCTAAGAAGTGTGATTAATTAGTCCTACACAAAAGAAAACAAACAAAACAAAACAAAGCAAAACAAAACAAAAGCTACTCTAGATCAGACAAGATGACACACATGCATAATCCCAATACTCTGAAAGAATGAAGAAGTAGGATCAGAAGTTAATACACCAAATTCTAATATTAATTCTTGTACATCTCCTAACAGCTGATAACCAAAAGAAATAATTAAATAGAATTATATGACAAAAAGAAAAAAATCAATCGAGAAAAAACAGAAATGATGAATAAAACAACAGACAAGTATACTAGGAATTATTATATGTAAAGCACACCAACATACTTAATATTTAAAATAAAATATAAATATGATGAAAATGAATGAGAATTCATTCATTCATAGATATGAAGATTCAGAAACAACTCCAGACACACTAAGCTATCTTATTTTTGATAAAGGTGCTAAATACATTCATTGGACCAAAGAGAGCCATTTCAATAAATGGTTTTGAGAAATCTGGCTTTCCAAATGTCAAAGATTAAGATTAGACCCATATCTTTCACCATGTACTAAGTTAAAATCTAAATGGATTAAAGATCTCAACATTAAAACAGAAACACTAAATATGCTGGAAGGTAAAGTAGGTAAGACTCTTGAAGACATTGGTGTAGGCAAAGACTTTATGAATAAAAGCTAGACTGCACAGGAATTAATGCAAAGAATTAACAAATGGGATCTCATTATATTGAAAAGTTTTTGCACAGCAAGAAAAACCACCAACAGTGTGAGAAGACTACCCACAATGTGAGAGAAATTGTTTGCCAGCTGTCCCTCAGATAAATGATTAATATCAAAAACATATAAAGAACTTAATAAAATCAGTCCTCCAAGATTTAAAGACCCAATCCAAAAATGGGCATCTGAGATGAACATACACTTCTCAGGTGAAGAAGTACAAACAGCAAATAAATACATAAGAAAATGTTCGACAGCACTAGTCGTTCAAGAGATGCAAATGAAAGTATCACTCAGGTTCCACCTCACCTGAGAAAGAATGGCTAGTGTTACGAAGTCAACTAATGACAAATTCTGGAGGGGCTGTGGGGAAAAAGGAACCCTTCTTCACTGTTGGTGGGAATGCAGGCTGGAGCAACCTCTGTGGAAGTCAGTGTGGAGATTCCTCAAAAAGCTAGGATTGGAGGTCCCATTTGACCCAGCTATTCCCCTTCTGGGTATCTTCCCGAAAGAACTAAAAATATCTCATCACAGCGATATATATTCATCTATGTTCATCACTGCCCAATTCATAATCGCTAGATTGTGGAAGCAGCCTAAATGTCCCTCGACTGAGGAATGGATAAAAAAAATTGTGGTATTTTTATGGAAGGGAATACTACTCAGTTACAAAGAACAACAAACTAGACATTTTTGCCCTCAGATGGATGAATGCTGAGGATATGTTTCTCAGTGAACTAAGTCACATATATGTGACTATCATATTGTTGCACTGGTTTGAAGAACTCAGACAAAACCTATGTATATATAAAAATTACTTGGGTCAGTTAGAGAAAAGAAGAGAATGTTTATTATTTGATATTTGGATCCAATTTTGCTTTTTGGACTTCATTTTTTTCTGCTTGAAAAAAATAGGTCTTGAAATCTTTAAAAAATGAATTGTTTTTCTTCGTAGAAGAAGTTTTAGTTTTTGTTGGTGCTTTCAAAATTTTTTTCCTTAGACATAAATTTGTATATCTGTATGCTTAGGATGGCCAAAATGACTATACTTCTGAATGTACTGGTTATTGAAAAGGAACAGCTGATACTCACATGTTTACATTAATTTTGCATGTTTATATCTATTAATTTAAACAACTCTTTTGAAGGTAACGATATGTAGTATTGCAACCATTGTCAAATTTCTATCATCTTGCTTTGTAAACCTATAATATTACTGTTTTGAATTTGTAAAAAAAAAAAAAAAAAAGAAAATGAATCAGAAATATAAAATATGACCAAGTAGAACATCTAAAAGTAAAAATTGTACCTAAATTTTATGACTTTAATCATGAATAAAAATTCAAATAAATAGAATATAAACATTAGAAACCAAAATGGAGTTAGAAAATGAGAAATCATATGGATCAGACACTTACTGACACACAGAACAATGTTATACAATAAATCATACATAATATTCAACTATTTTAAAGGAAAAAGGGTACCAAGAGAGAAGTAAAACTTACTGAAAAAGTTCCAAAGCTGATGAAAATTCTAAGCACACAAAGCCAAGATTTTTAACAAGCCCAAATCAAATTGAGCATGTGGAAAACACATTAAAGGACAGAAAAAAAATTGCTGAAGGTCAATAGCAAAAGGCAAACAAGATATCTTGAAGTAAAAGACATGCTACAAACAGATAAACAAATATAAAAATGAAAATGTTTCTTGTTCAAAATGATATAGGTTAGAAGAGATGTGATGACACTTTTACAAAGAAAACCACTGTCAATCTCAACTCCATATCTAGACAAAAATCTTTCAGAGATATAAGCAATAAAAAATGCCAGATAACCTTGAAAATACATAGACAGGGAAAATATATAGGCACATATTATAATTAATCATGAGTTATTGGTCACTTAACCCTAAATTCTGAGAGTCAACATAGATTTCTTTTCTGTTTAAAATTGTACTTAGCATTCTTTCAGTACAACAAAGCAAGCAAATTGGAGAAATGCAAAGAAGCTATAAAGGCTGAAACAAAACTGTGTTTCTATCAGATAAAGATATCACCTACATTAAAAAAATCTAACAAATTTACAAAAAAATTACCAGACTAATACTTGAATATTATATTTTGCAAAGTACTGCAGCCAATAAACCAAATTTGCTATTTACATATTTCATCATAAATCGTTAGAAAATTTAAATGTTTAAAAATACACATCATTATACCAACTAAAAATAAATTATTTAAAAACTTTAGGAAGTTATTTCAATAAAAGTGTAAAAATTAATAAATTTCTGAAGACATACACTAAAAACACAAAAAAGAAATTAGAGTTATACCATAGTCATCAATTAAAAGTTTCATTATTTGTTGTCAAATCTATGAATTCAATATTTATATATACATATATTTGAGCAATGTATAATTATCTATCATGAAATTATTTGAGAATACTAAATTAATATAAGTGAATATACAAATATTCTAAATTTAGATTTTAAAAAATTATGTGTTCTACTGTAAAATGTAATGTGTGATTTTGTTTGCCTGCTCTATCTTCTTTTCACTACTTTCTATATCTATCACCTGCTCTGCCATGAGCTATGTCCTTCTTCCCATAATTTTTATGGAGTCTACATAAACATTTTTTAAAAAATTCTTTCTATACCTATGCTGAGCTATGTCCTTCTTATAAATCCTAGGTAGACTACAGAAAATTTCATAATAAATAAACATTATACTGCTCATATAATAAGTAAAATTTAAAATTTGGTTTTATACCCATGAGTTCAATAAGAATTCCTTCATGGCATTATTAAAAGATAATATAGTATTTGCTAGCTAGAACTTAATTTGAACTTTAGACTTTTGTTTTGCTTTGTTATGTTAACAAAATCTTGATTTTCTGGGTTACTCAAAATAAAAATTAGGATTGATTTTTTTGATAATGATACCAAGAATTTCTTTGTTCTTTATAAAAAATAAATTAGTATGTATAAAAATTTGATTTCCTATTGGAAAACTTTCCACATTACCATATTCACTCAGATAAGATTCTTGTTCAATATTTTGTGGAATCAGAAAATTTGGAGGCAAATTCCTATACTGTATGTGGGATGAATTAACCAATGGCTAACTTGTAACACCTAGCTGAACTGAGTCATCTTGGCGCTGGGTGTGGAGGGCCCACCTGAGCATTGTTGCCAATAGTATAATAAGTGAATCAGAGGGGAAGAGATTGTGCTGTTGATCCTCCTGGAGAAACTTGTCACAATAGTATTCCTGATACGAACTCAGCTGTTCTTATTCTCAGAGGAGCTCAGGTCCTAGCTTTCACTGAGGATGGCTGGAGTCTTCTTTGGGGGAGACCTGGTTCGTTCCTCGGGTGTCTTTTCCTGACTCCAGTGTCATTTCCTAGCTCCAGTGCAGAACACTTAGACTGCTGCTGCAGAACCTTCATCCTGCTGGTACAGACTTTCTAGCTTCCACCACTGACCTTTGGGTTTTCCCAGTGCAGATCCTTGGTACAGACTTGCTTGAGACAATGTTGTGGGTTCTAGGCCTCCAGCTGGACTCCTGGAGGACATTGCCATGGGATCAAGGACCTCGACTGGATTCTTTGGCCCTCTAGCACATGGACAGATCTTCCATGCTTTTTGCATTTTACTCTTTGAACATTATAAAATAACCCGATAAATTATGTGTCTTGTAGTAAATCTATTCCCTTGAAAACCCTGACTACAAAAGTATGTAATTTCTTGTTTATTTTTAGCGAAGAAAAAACAGAAAAAAAGACATATAAAACAAACAAACAAAAAAAAAAAACAAGCAAAAGAGACAAACAAACGACTAGAGTAAACACACAACAGTAACATTGCAGGTTTACAAAATCGGATGATAGAAACTTGACAATGGTTGCAATATTGCGTATCATTATCTTTAAAATAGTTACTTGCATTAACGGATATAGACATGTAAAATTAATCTAATCATATGAGTATTAATTGTTCTTTCTCAATAATGAGTAGATTCAACAGTGTGTTCATTTTAGTTATCTTACATATACATATATATAGGTTTATATCTTTTCCTCTTCCGTTTTCTCTTTCTGCCTTTTCCCTTCCCAGTCACCCTTGCTCTCTGAGCTGTTTTTTACCCTTATGTAGTATTTATTATAGATTTTGGATCATATATACTTTTCCGTTTCTTACACTAGGGAGCCAATACAGTATTTACACATGTGGGTTTGATTTATCTCACTTACGAGTATGGTCTCAAGTCGTGACCATTTACTTACAAAAGTCTCAATGCAATCTTTCTTAATAGCTGAGAAGTACTTCATTGTATAAAAATACCACATCTTTTTTATCCATTCTTTGATTGATGGGCACTTGGGTTGTTTCCAAGATCTGGCTATTACAAATTGGGCTGCTATAAACATAGGTGCACAGATACCACTGTGGTATGATGTTTTCAATTCTTCTGGGAAGATGCCCAGAAGTGGGATAGCTGGGTTGAATGAGATCTCTAATCCTAGCTTCTTGAGGAATCTCCACACCGACTTCCACAGTGGCTGCACCAGTCTACACTCCCACCCACAGTGGAGAAGGGTTCCTTTTTCCCCACAGTCCCTCCAGCATTTGTTGTTGGTTGATTTTTTAATCTTGGCCATTCTTTCTGGAGTGAGATGGAATCTCAGCATTGTTTTAATTTGCATTTCCCGAATGACCATTGATGTTGAACATTTTTTCATATATTGATTTGCCATTTGTATTTCTTTCTCTGAGAAGTGTGTATTCATCTCAGATGCCCATTTTTGGATTGGGTCCTTGAATTTTTGGGGGATGATTTCTTTTAATTCTTTATATGTTTTAGATAGAAGTCCTTTGTCTGATGGACAATTGGCTAAGATATTTTCCCAGTTGGTGGGTTTTCTTTTCACTCTGTTGGAGATTTCCTTTGACATGCAAAAACTTTTTAGTAGGATGAGATCCCACGTGTTGATTCTGGGAAGTGTTTCCCGTGCTATCTGATTTTTGTTCATGAACTCTCTGCCTACTCCTATGTCATTGAGATTTTTACCTACTCTGTCTTCTAGTAGGTTTAGTGTCTCTGTTTTTATATTCAGATCTTTGATCCATTTTGACTTTATTTTAGTGCATAGTGATAGGCATGGATCTAGTTTTAGTTTACGGCATATAGAGAGCCAGTTTCTCCAGCACCATTTGTTAAAGAGGCTGTCTTTCTTCCAATGTACATATTTGGTCCCTTTGTCAAAGATGAAATCAGGAACAAGACAAGGATATCCATTATCACCACTCCTATTCAATATAGCTCTGTAATTTCTATAGTCAGTGATTTTTACTCACAGATCCATGAGGTTTTTCAGCATTTGCATAAGTGAACAAAATTATCACAAAAATCTCTTGTTACAGAAATATGAATAATTTTGGTTTAGAAATTTGTTAATTCTTAAGTTAAATACATAAAATGAGTGCATGTACTTGTGCATAAATATAAACATAGGAATCTATAAAGAATGAGACATACAGGTTGAGATTTTCTTAAGTATGTGATCTCATATTGTAATATTTTGAACTGAGTTTTGAATAAATATTTGCATCTAAAATAGTGCCCTTTAGATTGTCATGTGAATATAGAAATATGTTTGATGGGCATTTATTTGTCTTTCATATGACTTATAATTAAATATTTAAAAAATTGTATGGTATAGTATATATAGACATACCAAAAAATTGTACTTTTATGAACAACATGTGATAAATATTTTTGTATCTAAATTGTTGTAGACTTTCATACTTTTTGCAGTACATTTCTAAAAATAATTTTCAATTTTCATGTCATTGGTTTTCTTTTTCAAAGACATTTTAAAATAAAACATGTCCCTCTGGAGATATTTCACCAGTTTAGACTCTAAGCAGTAGCATATGAGAAATCCCTGTGTCCTTGTAGAACTTCCTAGGAAAATTATCTGATTTGATAATCACATCTAGCAATAAGAAAAGGTATTAATTGTAAGAAGGTACCTGAGAGATTTGAAAAAATGAATGGGAATACCTTTCAATTAAGAAAGGTATCTATAATAAAACAATCCTATTCATGCTTCTTTTTTTGGTGGAGAAATTATTTTCATGCAAGATAAAAGCTAAATATCTAAAATAAGACTGAGCCTAAATATAGCATGATAACAAATGAGCAATTTTTTAATGAAGATATTTGCTATATCTACAATATCTAAACCATAAAATCGTGAACAATATAAATCACTCTTTTTCTCTCCAAATCAGAAAATAAAAATAAAATAGAATACTGTATTGAGAAATATCCTGCAGAAAAGACCCAAATCAAAAAGGTAATAATGTAAACACAAAGTAATGTTACACTTGCTTTTGCAAATATAAAGTTTATCACTTTATACAACTATGCAAAAGAATAAAGTAAAATTGACTATATTTTGTAAAATAAGAAAGGATATACTACCACCTAGTGGTTCATTTTATTGGTCAAGGGAAATATTTTTACCTTCGAGATTAGAAGCTAAATTTAGGGAAGTTGAGGGGAAAATGTTTTATAATTTATTTAAATTTAAGAAATGATTATCAACATTAATTTCATTACTAAGAATGACTTTTACACTTTCTACATTATTGCTTCAAACTTACAAGTTCGAACATTTTTATACCAAGAATATGGATGTTGGAATCTATAAACATAAGTACTTTATCTCAGCATATTAATGAAGATGAAAATAAATGGTTTGGTTAAATTACAGGGTTTAATTTTTGGAGAATACTACATTTACAAATACTATGCTTATGTCATCTATTATTTAGAGTAAATTAGAGAATTTATACTTGTCATAACATACCACATGTGATAGAAAATCAGAAATAACTATCCGGATAATGGTAAAAAACTGGAACTTGCTCTATCAATAGTAATAAGTAGTGAAACTAAATATTTAAATAAAATTAATATTTCTAAATAAAATACTTTAAAGTTCATTAAAAAGACAATATTTGATAACAGGAAACAAATTGGAAATATTTTATGAGTTAACTTTTATTATATTTTTTACTGTACTATGATTCTTTTCTACTGCCTCTCTTTGGCTTTTTTTTTTTTTTTTTTTTTTTTGGTACCAGAGATTGAGCTCACAACTTCGTGCCTGTCAGGCTGGCACTTACGCTACTGAGTTAAATCCCCATCCCTATTTTGTGAGACAGGGTCTCACTATGCAGTTCAGGCTGGCCTTGAACTCACTTTGTAGCTCAGGCTGGTCTGGAACTCACAATGATCCTCCTGCCTCAGCCTCCAGAGTGCTGGGATTAAAGGTGCACATCACCACACCTGGATCTCTCTTTGGTTTCTTGTGTGACCATATATAGTTGTGTGCGCATGCGCATTTTGATTTTGTTATATAACAATAGACACAGTTTTATATAATTTTTATAGTATATCTTTGTTTCAAGGTAAGCCATATATTTAAGTACTTACGTAAAGCGTTTATGCTTTTTAAATTCAAACTATCACCAGATTTTAATTATTTAAATAACATTGTAATTACACAAGCATGAACTTTATTCAGTAGTCCATGATTATTAAACTTGAATCCTAGTACAGACAAGCAAGAGCAAGCAAGAGTTTTTTGGTAAGGAAATCTTAATACCAAAAAAAAAATTACTAAAAAATCATCCTCCTACAAAGGCACAAGAATAAAGAACTTTTTTATTCTTCTTAGCAAACTACAGATTATAATCATGTGCTAGTATAAACAAAGTAGACATCAAATATACATTGATTTATTTATTCATTGATTTGTTGAAGTGCATATGTTTTATCTACCATCTAGTGAGAAGCTAGGGATTCTAAAATGAAAAATTAAGAGTTACATAACAACAAAGCAATACAAACATAGAAACCCTTGGATTTGGAGTTAGAGGCAATCATGAATTATCCACAGGACAGTGTCCTAGCCATAAGGAAAACATGCAAACTTCAAAGAAAAGGGCTTTCCATGCAACAGGTACTATTAAGAGAGGCCACATAAGTGAGCAAATGACAAGATGCAGAATGTTAATGAGAAGCAAGTAAGAAACAAACTCTGCAAGACCACACAGGCCAGACAAGAAGTTGGTTTGTTTTCAGAAAGATGGTGTTGTGGCTTGTGCCTCGCTGTCCCCTCAAAGTCTCATGCAGTCATAGATGGGGCTTTCTGTAAGTGGCTGGATCTAGAATACATGATGCTGGGATTAATAGTGCAATAGTATGATTAAGAGTGCTCCACCCTGCTCTAAGGGCAGTAGGCAGGCAGAGATGTAAAATGGCTGCTGTCATCAATTGTCACTTGTCACTTGCTGCTTGCTACTTCGCTGCTGGCTGCCTTCTGCCTGCCCCACTTTCCATGGGCTGTTTTTTCTCTGCGATGCCCCTCTGCCATGCCACCCTGCCTTGGAGCCAACTACGTATGGGTTGAAATTTCTACAAACTGTGAGCTGACATAAACCTTTGCTTCTTTAGTATTGTTGCATGTTTTGTATCAGCCAAGAGGAGAGTAGAAGAAATGGTTTCCAAAACTCTGCTTACATTAAGAATGGTAAAAAAAAATTCTGAAAAGAAAAATGAGCATAAGAAGAAGATAACTGAATGGACAGAGGGAAGAAGCCAAATTCAATTTAGATAAGTAGAGGTTAAAAGTATCTGAGAAGTGACAGTTGAAAAGGATAATAGATGATTTCACTTTAGTGACTGCAGTGACAACAAAAAGATAATTTGTCCCTTACAATATCACTCTGATGAGTATTTAGAAGTTACATATGACATGAGATCATTATCTGTAGCATCATTTTATGGACAACATGCTAATTTAAAAATATGTGAATGAACTATTATACTAGAGCTATGACAGTTCCAACTTAATCAATGAATACAACTTGCCATCACTAACAGTGAGACAAGCTCATGTTAGTTACTTTCTGACACCATACAAAAAATACACACATGACATATATAGTATTCAGAAAATCTTGTGTGCCCTCAAAATGGGTTACGTTTAGACAAAGTCAGAGCTACAGACTTTTCAAATGAGAAACTGTCTTGAACATGTCACAAGAGTTTTTAAGTCAAAGAATCAAAGAGTCAATATGGTAGGTTTGTGATAAGGTTTGTTCTGATTTTAAAGAAATCAAAGATAAATAGCAAGTATTATACAGGAATTTTAATGAATACTAAATTACAACCCAAGCAAAAAGGTTAACATTGGCATAATTGGAAAATATAGATAGGAGATAAAATATCTGTTGATATTTTGAATTAATGGAAAATATTTCAAAGTAAAGTATCTTTTTTGTTAATTATTTATTGACAATGTAATTCATGATAAATTGACAAGACATTATGTACACTTCAATTTATAAATATACTATCTTGTTGCAATTAAAACAAGAAAGATATAGAGTCTTTTAGTTCTGGGAAAGTCAAGTAAATGTACTTTAATCTGTTCCTCTGGCAAAACCGAATTGAAACTCTAAACATCATTATTTGTGTTTGCCTGACTGATCACTTTGGCTCTGTTTATTTTTTAAAACGACTTTTCTTTGTTTCCCATGGAGCTATCTATTGCTGTGCTTTTAAGTACATTAACCTTTTCTTAAGCTCAGCCTCATTAGCCATTAGTAGAAAATACAACAGGTGCAATAGGCCATCAGAAAGGTTCTGAATGTGGCATTTTAGTAAATATTGAATTTTTACAAAATAACTATACCAACCTATTGGCAAGATACAGAGTACCTAATGATACACACTATTATGCAATTTAGTATTTTTCGCGGTCAGATTTTGTGATATTTTTAAATTGCGATTATTTTGTAAGATGTAATAGTAAGTCAGCATGATTTTATTTGTATTCCTCTGGTGACCAAAATATTTGAGTACCTTTTTACATATGTATTTCATTTTTGTATATATTTCTTTTTGTAAAAGAATTATTCAAGTTGTTCGAACATTTTTATTTGATGGTCTGAGAGTTTTTTATTATTATGTATCAGGCATATGTATCAAGGACATGTATTTTACTTTTGTGAAAAAAATATTTCTCATGCAAAGCTGGTTGCTATTGTCTTTATCAGGATTACTTTTGATAAAACTCACTCATTTGAACTAATTATGTAAATATATAAATAGATTGAACTTACAACCTCGCACCTGTCAGACAGGCGCTTAAGTCACTGAACCAAACTCCCGGCCCTGGTTTTTTGAGGCAGGGTTGCACTGTGTAGCTCAGGCCAGCCTTGCGCTCGCGTTGTAGCCCAAGTGGGCCATGAACTCACAATGCTCCTCCTACCTCAGCCTCCCGAGTGCTGAGATAAAAGGTGTGCGTCACCACGCCCAGCTTGGCTTTTTCTTTTAAATTGTGCCTTGGGAGTCTTTTTGAAAGAAAATATTGTCCGTTTGATAAATAAAATTAATGTAATTTGCATTTCCTTGCCAGACTTTTTTTGCTTCTTGATTTTACATGTCATTTAGAATGTTCTTATCACTACACAGTAATCTACTATGTGCCTGTACTAGAATTTATGTCATTTTAATATAGGACTTTGCATTATTTTCAAATTTTCGTAACTGTGAATGTTGTTAATATATTGATGTCTTTTGATAACTACATTTTTCTTGTGATAATTTTTTTTATCTATAAAGGGTATATATCTTACATATGTGTTAAAAATATGTTTTGGTTTGTTAGATATTCCCTTACGAATTTCTTTTTGTTGTTGTATGTTATCTTTCTTAGAGTGTTCAGAGGTTACAGTGAAAGCACTCTTGTAATTATAATAGATATTTTAATAAATTATGCAATTTGGTATTTTATATTCCCCACTCTAATTTTCTTTCTTTTTTAGTGTTCTCTTTGAATTGTTATTGATACGTGCACTTATATCTAAATTTTATAATCTATTGATTTTCACAATCAGAATCTACTGAGATATTAAGACTAATTGAATATGGAAAAAATCTTGGTAGAAAATGTATGTTTTAGAGTATTGAGTCAATAGTCCCTGAAAATTTTTATTTCAGATTTATTGAAAATATTTAGTGATTATTTGTAATATATTGAAATTTACTGCATAAAATTCAAATTTATGTTTAATTAGTTTTTGCATTTTTATGTTAAAAATGAAAATTTTAATGATATTATAGGTTATTATTTTATAGATGTCATTTTCTGGTATTTTATTACTAAAATATGGAAAGTTTTTGGTTTTTTTTTGTAACTGGGATTGAACTCACAGAAAGTTTTTAAATACATGGATGAGTGTGCAATATTTTATAGATTTACCTTAATAGTAACAATTGGAATGTGGTCTTCATTCTACACATAAGTTAAATTGTGTAACAATAAAAGTTTCATCCATTTTTTTCTGCTCTTTTAGCTCTTAGTATTTTGTGTTATTTTAGTAACTAGTATTTCCAGTTTGCATATGGACATATATACAAAAACAAATAAATATAGAATCCAAAAAGAAAAAAGTCAATGAATCTGTATAGATTTATGTAAATATATATCAAAAGTTTCTGTGACTGACCAAATTAAATCATGATTATATTGATATCATTTAGCATGTTCTCAAAAGCCATTTATATCTGAAGCAATTTCAAAAACAATATTGAATGTTTTTCTTTGAACATTTTACAGTAGATACATTGATTAATTGCAGTGTATTAA
>RJWM01013720.1:0-52510 GCA_004363535.1 Dasyprocta punctata
CCTCATATACTTTTGATGGGGCTGAGACTGGCGCTTGCTATTTGTTTGTTGTCTGGCATGAGGATTGGCAATGTGAGTGCTGCACCCACCCAGGGGTGGAGCCGACATACAGTGTAAATGAGGTGGGTCTTCCTCTTGCTTGTTTCTGCCCTCTGCACTCTCTCTCACCAGCACTGCGTGGTTGCTGTTTGTAGCTGCCATGAATGGCAGCCCCACCATGCCACGCTGCCTTGGAGCCAACTAAGTATGGACTGAAACTCCTGAGAAACTGTAAGAATAAACCTTTCCCTCCCTAATTTTGGGCATCAGGTATTTTGTCTCGGCAACAAACGAAAAGTAACTAAGACAAGATTTGGTACCAGAGGAGTGGGGTCATTGCTACGATTACTCCTGACCATGTGGTTTGAGAGCCTTTGGAAATGGTTTGTGGGAAGAGTTTGGAAAGGTTTGGAGATGTTGCCTACATGCATAGACCTGGAAAAGCTTAGGCTCTTCTGTATGGGAGATTCTGGTCAGAGCACAGAAGACCAGAAGGCTGATAGAAAGCCTGCCAGTCAGGATCAGGCTCTTGTGGAAAGAGTCTGAAAAGGTTCAGAGATGTCACCTGAATGCATAGAGCTGGAACAGCATAGGCTGTTCTATATGGGAGATCCTGGTCAGAGCTCAGAAGACCAAAAGGATGATAGAAAGCCTGCTGGTAAGGACCAGGCTCAGGAGGTTTCTGCTGGGAAGAAAGACCGCATTGGTTATTGTACTCCACATGATTTGTGTTACAGCGTGGCAGAAAGCTTGTTTGTATTCTGCCAGTGTCCAGACACTTTGCCTGAAACTGAGATTTAGGGCAAAGGACTAATTACTCTACAGAGAGAAATTTGCAGGCAACCTAGTGTTGAAATGGTGGCCTGGCTATTGTTGGGGGTGTTTAGTCAGATTTATGTTGTGAATAAAGAGCAGGGAGCCCATCATGGTGATTTAAAACGTGAGTTTGGCCAGGAAGCTGTGGAGCTGAGACCTTGATTGCTGAGAAGGAACAAAGGAACAAAAAAGATGGCCTGGGGGGATCCAAGGAAGCAGTGGGCCTCCACCCTTTGCAGCCTCAGGCCTTCAAAAGTGAAAGAGTTTGCTCAGAGGAGAAAGCTGCAGAGTGCCATGTCCCAGAGTGGTGAGAAAGGCCACGGGAGGTCTCAAAAGGGTTGTGGCTGCACCAGGTCCCAAAATGGAGGTGGCCACGCCAGATTCTAGAATGGTGGCGACATAGAGAAGCTGTTCCTCATAATCAGGTTCAGACAACTCAGTGATCCAGGCAGTCGACCCCTAGAGCCAAGAGAGAGACAAGCCTGGCTACTGCTCCAGCTGGCAACGGACCTTGGCGGCATCCACGTGGTGCTGGTTTTAAGTACAAGAAAAGGCTAAGGCAGCTTCCACCTCACCTACAGAGAGCAATGTGTGAAGATGTAAGGGTGAAGCCAAGGAACATGAATCGTCCAAGGAAAGCATTGGAAGTTAAGACCCCTGAAAGTGCTGCAGGGGTGGAATTACTCAAGCCTTTTAGAGCTTGCAACCAGATTGCTTCAAATACTGAGGATAGAACTCCAGGACTTAATGTTTGCCCTGCTGAATTTTGGACTTGCTTTGGTTCCAATGCTTTGTATTCCCCTCTCTGTAATTTTTGGAATGGTAATGTTTATCTGTGCCTTTATATGTTGGAAGTGCTTAACCTCATTTTCATTTGTACAGGGGGTTACAGTTAAGGGTTTGCCATAGATCTTGGAGGAGATTTGGGACTTGAGCTTTTCAGCAGTGCTGAAACTGTTGGGACTTTAACAAGCTTTGGAGAGGGACTAAATGTCTTTTGTATTAGGGATGTACTTGAGTCCTTGGGGGTCCAGGGGTGGAATGTATTGGGTGATATACTATGTACCCCCAAGTCCTCGTATACTTTTGATGGGGCTGAGTCTGGCACTTGTTATTTGTTTGTTGTCGGGTGTGAGGATTGGCAATGTGAGTGCTGCACCCGCCTAGGGGTGGAGCCAACATACAGTGTAAATGAGGCGGATCCTCCTCTTGCTTGCTTCTGCCCTCTGCACTCTCTCTTGCCAGTACCATGTGGTTGCTATTTGTGGCTGCCATGAGTGGCAGCCCCGCCACACCATGCTGCCTTGGAGCCAACTAAGTATGGACTGAAACTCCCGAGAAACTGTAAGCATAAACCTTTCCTTCCCTAATTTTGGACGTCAGGCATTTTGTCTCAGCAACAAGCAAAAAGTAACTAAGACAATAGTCTAATCACTTCTGTAGGAGCCTCTTAACCCAGTCAAGTTGACAGTCAAGACTAATTGTCACACCAAGAAACAGAATACAGCTTGTTAAGAGGAATGCAGAGGAATATATTTCTCTTACAGTAGTATCTTCCTTTTGCTATTCTACCTGGAAACCCCTGTGTTCCACCTGAACCAGCCTAAGGTCTTGCATTTCATAGCAAGAGGAAAGGAGAGCTCACTGGTGTCACCTAGCATTTCTCCTTTCCTGAATAGGAGAAAATTCAGAAGTAAAAAATTTAAGTTTCAAAATTAACAAGATTATTCACTTTACAAAAGAATTTAAGGCTCAATAAATATCTGAATCTCTAAAGCAATAACATATTTGATGAATGATAAATGTTTTGACAGAGACATGTGGCTGTACCACTGGGGAGGTGAATTTTACCAGTCATGATAGTTGAATTTAGTTTGACATGAAGACAATAAAGTATCTCTGAATGAAAATGTTCTCCAATAGGAAAGTGAGACTTCTTTAATAAAAATTCCAGTGTACATCAAACTTCTAGAAATTTATTTTAAGGGAGGTATAATTGTACTGTGCAGCATTCTTAGAATGAAAAATCAAGAATTTATTCTTCGAATTGTAATTTCTGTGATTACAAAGTATTCTTGTAAGTATTAAATTACTATAACAATAACTACCACTTATTGAATACACACTATTGGCTAGGTCCTGCTGAATCATTTCATTTAAGTTTCTTCAATTCTTTTAAGTCTCTCATGGTAGGTGCTATTATTATTTCCATGTTATCATTGCTGACCCTGAAATCCTACAAAGTACTAACATGTTTTCTAAATCACTGAAGAAAAGTGAATCTAGATATCATTTTATAGATATGGGAGCAATTTTCAACTTTGAAAATTATTCAAGAATTATTTTGGGGGAAACTCTTTGTTAGGCTGAAAACTGGAATAACAAGAGAGGATATATGGAAGATGGTGAACTCTAGGATCTGATGTTTTTGGTTTGCATCCCAGGCTGCCACTTGGAAGGTAAATGATGTCTCCATGATGCAGTTTCTCCATTGTACAATGAGGGTGGTAGGTGTAAGTTCTACTTGTTAGTGACATCTGATGATATAATAGGCCAGTATATCTATAGCACTTCAAACAGTGTTTACAATACTCTACTCCCAATGACTATTAGTTATTATTGTTGATAGCCAATTTTTGAAAATGCCAGTGAACAGTGAGTTAATGTACTTTGTCCATCCTGGTATGTTAGTTGTTTCTTAAGGAGGACTAAGAATGTAAAGAATGATATAAGGATATACCAAAGTTGTAAGAAATATTATTCCGTTTATATTTTGTCTTACTAAACAACAGTTTCTCTTAGAGGATGGATTTGAGACATTTTCTTATTTTCTTTTCCCTTCTTGTTTTTATAGGAAACTGGGGGCGGGGCACAAGGAACTACAATCTTGAACTGTGGGGCTGAAATAGAGCTTTATAAATGAAAAACAAATTTTGAATCAGACCAGATTTTACTGTTGTCTTACTTAAGTAAGACAATCTTGATACCCAGGAATTTGCCTCTATGAACTTTATGAATTTGGCAAAATGATAATATTAAAGCTACCCAGATTTCACCAAGTTAGTAAATTAATGTTTGGGATGTACTTGAATGCCTTTAAAATATAGCTTGGAAAAGAACAAAAAAATTCTAATTATATGCAAAGTCCCATATATTTACAAGTTAATCATTTTTTGTGAGTCCCCTTTGTCCTCTAAAGACCAAAAGAGTAATGTTTTATCTTTTGGTTTGGCACAATAGGAAAATGTTGTATTCAAAATCCCGGTTGTATATGTTGGGAGAAAAAGTGACATTTATCATTTAATTAGTTGTTTCTACTCAGCATCCAAAATTACAGTCCAAATTTCCTAATAAGCAGAAGAATATGAGCAAATGATAACATCTTGCTATTAATAAAAAACCTTAAGGGATATCAGCAGCTTGCATTTTGATTTAATTATCACAAGGATATTTTTCAGATAAGTTTATATTAATGTTCAGTGGCCTCTCTGATGTTTCATTATTTTATTCTTGATATAGAAGTATCTGATATAAGAGCACCAAAGCTATAGTTTGAGAAACATCTTTTGTTTTAATTCGGCTGTTGCTTTTTGTTGAATTTGTGTGTGTGTGTGTGTGTGTGTGTGTGTGTGTGTAAAAGAGAGAGAGAGAAAGAGAGAATTATTTTCCAAGAGTGCTTTAGAAGTTAAAAATATGGTTCTGTGGATCTATCATTAATGTAATGGTATCTGTTTATAGTAGGAGTGTGAATGAATTAAGTGGTTTGGAACTGGTGATTGGTGTTTAGACTTATTATTTTGAAAGAGAGATGAAGTCTAAAGATATTATTAATGATGGTTGCCTAGATGATACTAATTGATAAAAAAATGAATACAATTGTTAGATTCTAAGACATTTCAGATTAAAAAGAGTTGGGGGCTTCTTTTTGTTGCCACCTTTCATGTGGTGAAAGGTGAAAAAGTTCCTCTGTGTGTGTGTGTGTGTGTGTGTGTGTGTGTGTGTGAGAGTGTGAGCTTGTGCCAGTAAGAACCATCTGAAATAGCAGGAAAAACTGATAATGCTTCATGGAATCATCTAGTGTCTAACCTTAATGGTGGTACATTGTTTAAGACTCAAAATTTCTACCTGGACTTGGAATTGCTTTCTCTTTTTAATGTCTGGCTGTGTAGCTGACATGCTACTTAGCTCTGCTGTGTCTCATGCCTTCAGAGGCTTCCCACAGGAGGGCACAAGAATGACCCTAGTCCTTATCTTTGCTATCAGGTTCTTATGTAAATCCTGACATGCACTTCTTACTTACTTCTTTTGGAAATCTGACATGCACGGTACTCTTCCTTCTGAGTAATATCAGACTGGGGGATAAGACTCCAGTTGACATTTACAAACCACGAAGTGTCAAATGCAAGCATTAGTAATAGTAATAAACATTTCCCAAACCTCAGTATCTTAAGCCATATAAAAATTTACTGCTCATGGAAGAGACGCTGAGGGACTCTACTCCAAGTTTCACTCTACTTAACTTGTGATGCTCCAAGGTTTACTCTGACTGAGGAAGAGAAGAGATGCAGTGTCTCATTCCAGAAGCTGCTCTAGCTCAGGACACGTTACTCACATTACCTCAAACAAGTACAATAGTAGTAGCACTGAAATTCTCCCATATTCCAAAAACAAAATAGGCTGGAATTGGATAAACCATGCATATCTCTACCTTAAATTTCTTAATTTATAAGTAGTATTGTTAATTTTCAATAGTATACTTTGTACATTGCCTAGAGATTATTCAGATGAAATAAATATTTTCTCCTACCATATCTATGCCCAAAACGTATGTGGTTAAATGTTTGTGACTCATCTTTATTATGTTTATCTATCTTTTATTTATTTTTTGTCTTTCCAAAACAGGGTTTTACTATGCAGTTCAGGCTGGCTTGAACTCACTTTGTAACCCAGGCTGACCCTAAACTTGCAGAGATCTTCCTGCCTCAGTCTCCCAAGTGCTGAGATTACAGTCATGTGTTGCCACGTCTGGTATGTTTAATACAGCAAATATTTCTAATGGATTTTTATAATTGGTGCTGTACTTGGACTGATCCAATTATACTCTATAAATCTGCAGTTTCTGACATCGCTCTGATCATGAACAAGTCTGGGAGGCAACTTCAACTGGGAGCAAGCAGAAGCATGGAGTTAATCAGTCAGCTTGTGAACTGAGCCAGGTCTTGGTCTCATTTGGATTTACTTCTAATAAATTACATCCATTATTTGCTGTAGCACAATCTCAGAAATCTCAGAATGTTGTGTGACTTTAACTTGGATTCCTTGCACTTACATCTTTTTATGGGAGTAAGAAGGTTAGCAGTTAATGATCAGAACAGTTTTCTAGACTTTTCAGGTTAGGAGACCCGGTGGGCCACTCTGCCAGTAGCTGGGAAATGATATTTTGCTGTCCAGAGAAAGGTGTGACTGTTTTCTTGCTGTGCCTGGATCCACAATATTAAAATTGTAAATTGGAGAGAATCTTGCTGGCAAATGGAAGTTTTGCTCTTCTAATTTTTTTTTATAACTTTTGGGGTTTAATAAAGGTCATCCAATTTTTCAGATTCATCCATCTAAACTTTTTTGGTCCATCTGTTTTTGTCCTGGCACGCACAGTAGTACATGCTTCATTTCAGAACTGCTTCACTGCTCTTCCAGAACACAGAAAAGAGAGCACTCAGAATTATTGTTAATTTCTAAATAAAATAGGCCAAGTCTCATGCTCTCCTAAAAATGGAATCAGGTTTTTCTTTTTTTTTCTTTTTTTTTTTTTGCAAACTATACAAGGGGTAAGATTTTAGTGTGGTTTGTGGGAGAGTGGTTGTCAAAGTCTTTACATGAAAAGGCAATTAACCGTTGGTTCTGCTGGCAGTGGGGCCCTGGAGAAGGGGGAGGAGAGTGGAGATGAGAGGGTCAGGTTGTGATTCCCTTCGGCAGTCCATGTGGCTCTTTCCTGGCAGAGTGCCCCTTGATGTCAAAGTGGGCTGAGTGTGCCAGGAATGAAGCAGTGTGAGGAGAATTAGATACCAGGGCTGAGTGGTTTACATTTTTCTTTTTTGCCTCTCCCCCCCACCCCCTCCCCCGCTTTTTTTTTTTATGATGTGATGACACTTTTTAAGATGAAGGGACTTAACTTTTTACATAGAATAAGTCCCATGCAATTATTTAGAAGAGGCTGCATTAAGCTCTGGGATCATGTAAGAATAGAGCTAAGTGCCAAGTTGAAGTTGAAAAGGGACAAAATGAGCTAGGTTATTATTATTATCAAAACTTGGCCGAGTGGAGCCTTGTCCTCAAATTTGGTAAGTTGAGCTGGCCATTTGGAACCAGCAGGAGAAACAAGGTTAATGAGTTTCAAGTATATGTTCTTCTCTCTGCCCTCGACCTGCTCTGGGCCACTGAGGGAGATGCTTCAAGTCACCGTCTTCATTTACAGACTGAGAGTGGATAAGGGTACAAGAGGAACCTGGAGAAACACAATGTTTAGCCAAGCCTTTATAATTTCTGGTTGTGTGGTATACATTGTACCATGCCTAATAAATGATTTTAATCAGGAAGTTGCTTATGGAAGGGCTTAGGAAATATGACAATTAGCAAAATAGGACCAGATATAATTAAATACAAATGATGCCTGGAGGTCATCTAGTCCTGATGTTTACTTCAAGAAAGAAACAATTCCAACTATCTGATTGAATCCTTTCATTTGCCTTTCCTGATCTGCTCACTAGCTGGTAGGATGGGGAATGTGTGTGTTTTTGATTCAACACCGTATTACACTGCACCATATCTAGCTGCATTTTAAAGGTCTTACTCTGTACAAGGCATTGTGCTAAATGCCTTGCAGGTATTAACTTATTTAATTGTCAAAACAGATTGAGAAATAGATATTTTAAAAAATATTAGCAGACTTAATTTTTATCAATAAATACTTGTTCTTCTTTTCAACTGAAATATTTTCAATTTTACAGAAAAATTGCTGGAGAATAGATTTTTCTCTTGAATCATTTGAGAGCAAGTTGCTGACATGATGCTCCATTACCCCTGAATGCCCTGAGCATTTCGTACAATCAAGTCTGTTCTGCTCCCTAGCCTGCATCATTGTAGATGCTACATTACAGCCACAAAGCCCACAGACCCTACTGATAGCTGCCATTCTTTATGATAACAGGAGTCAACCTAGGACCATGTGTTCGCTTTGCCATGTCTTTTTTTTCTTTCTTTTTTAAATTTTCTTTTAAAGAGAACAAAAAGAACAGAAGAAAGCAGTTCAGGACAAAACAATGCAAGCAACACAGGACTTCAAAAGAATTGAACAGGAAATCAATACTGGCTACAATAATGTCTCCTGTCCTCGAAATAGTTGTCTATATCTTCACACACAATCGATTCAAACAAAACACAGTAGTATAAAACTGACAAAAACAAAAGAATGAAAGCCTTATAGGCCTTCAAAACCCGACAATGGGAAAAATCAACAATGGCTACTGTAATGTCTCTTGTTCTCTTTTACATACCTTCAATCTGGAACAATTTCTCATTTTGCCCTTTATTTTAGTGATCTTGTCATTTCCAAAGACTGTAGGCCAGTTATTTTACAGAATGTCCATTAATTAGTGTTGGTTGATAATTCCTCTTGATTAGATTGAGGGTATACATTTTTGGAAGGATTATTATAGAACTGATGCTGTGCCCTCATTGCATTTATCAGATGATGCATAACATTATTTGTCTCATTATTGGTGATATTAATGTTGATCCTATGATTAAAAAACTATCAGGTCCAGAAAAGCTACACATTTTTTTTGGTATCTGGGTTAGAACTCAGGACCTTGTGTTTGCCAGGCAGGCACCGTGCCACTGAACTACATCCCGAGCCCCAGGAAAGTGACTCTTTACCCATTTTGTAAGAATATTTTGTAGTGAGAAACTTTGAAACTATGCAAATATTCTTCAAATTTTCACTCACTAGTTTTAGGATCCATTGATGTTTCTCACTGAATTAATGGTGATTTTCAGATTCCATAATTCTTTCTATAATTTTCGGATAACATTTTATTGTTAGAAAAGCTTTCTTTTCTTCTCCATTTATTTATTTATTCATTTACTTATTTATATGAATATTGTTTAAACTCATGACTTTTTATTTAATTGGTTTTAACCTGTTAACATCATTTATTTTGATTTATGGTCCCAGATTTGGCTGGTAGAAGTCTTTTTTGTGTCCTTTTGACAGGTTCTCATTACTCTTTAAACATTTTATTTTGTTTGGACATATCTGCAGTATATGAAGTTTACATTAATCTCTGTGAATAGATACTTGTTCATAATACTGTTTGTTTCTTTTATAATGCCTTTCCTACCCAACTCCCTCCAACCATCTCTAAACCCCCTTTTCCCATTTTCATTCTTGTTATTAGTATTAGCTCATGTTTATGACATATAATATTTACATGATTGAAGTTATTGGGAATCCTGTTTATGGTATATCTGAGTTTTTCTCACCTCCCTTTCATCTCCCTCTTTCCCCTCAACCTCCTTTCTCATTTGCAAGAGACCCCCTTGTTTCCTTCTATTCATCCTTCATTATGCTCATTGGTTGTGCTTTGCTTTACTTAAATGAGGGATACTAAATGATATTTAAACTTGTGTGACTTATTTTACTCAACATTACATTTTCGAGGTGCATCCATTTTTCTACAAATGTCTCAAATTTATCCTTCTTTATAACTGAAATATAACTTTCTTAGTTATAGATGTAGTAGTATTCCATTATGTATAGATACCACATTTTCTTTGTCCATTTATCTGTTGATTGGCATACAGGCTGCTTCCAGAATTTAGCTACTATGAATTGTGCTGCTGTAAACATTGGTATGTATGTATTGCTATAGCATGATGCCTTTAGCTCTTTGGAGAAGATATCTAGAAGGGGAACAATTGGGTCTTATGAAAGTTCTTATTTTAGTTCTTTCAAAATCTCCATACTGATTTCCATGATGGTTGTACTAGTTTACACTCCCACCAATGATGTAGGAGGCTTTCTTTTTATTTGACTTTTTTTCCCCTTGGTACCGAAGATAGAACTCACAACCTTGTGCCTGGCTGGCAGACGCTTAGACCACTTGAGCTAAATCCCTGGCCCTATTTTTTGAGACAGGATCTCACTATGTAGTTCAGGCTGGCCTTGAACTCACTTTGTAGCCTAGGCTGGTCTCAAGCACACAATGATCCTCCTGCTTCAGCCTCCTGAGTGCTCGGATTAAAGGCATTTGCCACTATGCTCGGTTTATTCTTTGACTTCTTGATGATTGCTACTCTTTTGGTGTAAGATGGAATCTTAGTGTTGTTTTAATCTGTGTATCTCTAATGACTAGAGATGTCAAACATTTTTTCATAAGTTTGTTGGTCATTTGTACTTCTGAGAAGTGTCTGTTCATTTCACTTGTCCATTTCTTGATTGGGTGTTTTATTTTTGGTGGTCTAATTGTTTGTGAGTTCTTTATATATTCTAAATATTTGTTCTCTAAGAGAAGAATAGCTGGCAAAAAATGTTTCTCATTTTTTAGGTTATTTCTTCCCTCTACTAATTGTTTCCTTTGCTGTGCAGGAGCTTTTTAATTAAATATAATCCCATTTGTGGATTATTGCTGCTATTTCTTGAGCATTTGGGGTTTTATTTAGAAAGTCCTTGTCTACACCTATGACTTGAAGTGTTTTATCTATTTTATCTTCCAGTAGATTCAATGTTTCCATTTTAATGTTTAGAACTTTGATCCATTTTGATTTTAGTTTAGTGCATGGTGAGAGATAAGGGTGCAACTTCAATCTTCTGCAAACAGATATCCAGTTTTCCCAGCGCTGTTTGTTGGATATTCTTTTCCTCCAATATATGCTTTTGGCCCCTTTGTCAAAGATGAAATAGCTGAACGCATCTGTATTCTCTATTCTGGCCCATGGATCCATATGCCTGTTTTTGTGCCAGTATCATGCTGTTCTTATTACCTTTGCTTTGTAGTATAGCTTGATGTCAGGTATTGCAATGTTTTCTGCTTTGCTATTGTTGCCCAAGACTGTCTTTAAACACTCTATGATTCAATCACAGGGTGCTCCAGGCTCATCTTGCATCAGCTGTTTCTTCAAGGAGGTCTTTTTTTTTTTCCAGTGAAGTATAGTGCTTAGAAACCAGGATTTGGATACTATGTGTGGTCATTACCATTGGGATATCACTGTTTTTAGATGTCTGTGGAAAGCTTGAGTGCAAATGTACATGTCTACATTTACAGCTATAAATGTCTGTATTGAAAATCTTGAGTTCACATCCACAACTAAAATTCAGATTTAGCCACATAGAGTTCATTCTAGTTTTCTTCCTTGCTCCCACAGTCCTCTAATCCCCCTACATATATCATCTCTTGCTGATCACTCCCACACCATGTGCCAAACCTCTCAGCACATGTCCCTTTTGGCCACTTATTTCCACAGGAAGCTTCAAAACTGTATTGGGTGATAATACTATGTACTCCCAAGTCCTCATATATTTTTGATGGGGTTGAGTCTGGCGCAGGGATTGGCAATGTGAGTGCTGCACCCACCCAGGTGGGGAGCTGACATGCAGTATAAATGAGGCAGGTCTTCCTCTTGCTTGCTTCCACCCTCTCTTTCTCTTGCCAGCACGCCTTGCTGCTTGCAGCTGTCATGAAGTGCAGCCCCGCCAAACCATGCTGACTTGGAGCCAGCTAAGTGTGGACTGAAACTCCCAAGAAACTGTAAGAATAAACCTTTCCTTTCCTAATTTTGGGTGTCAGGTATTTTGTCTCAGCAATGAGCGAAAAGTAAGACAGAATTTGGTACCAGGAGTGGAGTTGTTGCTGTGACTATTCCTGACCATGTGGTTCAAAAGCCTTTGGAAATGACTTGTAGGAAAAGTTTGCAAAGGTTCAGAGATGTCGCCTACATGCATAGAGCTGAAATGGCTTAGGTTGTTCCATATGGGAGATTCTGGTCATAGCCCAGGAGACCAGAAGGCTGATAGAAAGCCTGCTGGTAAAGACCAGGCTCAGGAGGTTTCTGCTGGGGAGTGGGACTGCATTGGGTGTTGAACTCCATACAATGTATGTTATGGGTTGGCAGAAAGTTTGTCTGTGTTCTGCCCATGCCCAGAAACATTGCCTGAGACTGAGATTAAGGGCAATGGACTTATTAATCTTGCAGAAGAAATCTCCAGGCAACCAAATATTGAAACGGTGGCCTGGCTTTTGTTGGGGGCTCTTATCCAGATTTATGCTGTAGATAAAGAGCAAAGAGCCCAGCATGGTGATTTAAAACCTTGGGAGTTTGGCCAGGAAGCTGTGGACCTTAAAGATGGAGCTAAGACCTTGATTGCTGAGAAGGAACAAAAGGATAAAAAAATGACCTGGGGGCATCCCGGGAAGCAGCGAGCCTCCATGCTTTGCAGCCTCAGGCCTTCAAAAGTGAAAGAGTTTGCTTGGAGGAAAAAGCCACAGAGTGCCCTATCCAAGAGTGGCGACAGAGGCTATGCCATGTCCCAAAATGGAGGTGGCCACGCCAGATTCCAGAATGGTGGCGGCATAGAGAAGCTGTTCCTCACAATCAGGTTCAGAGAACTCAGAGATCCAGGCAGTCGACTCCTACAGCCAAGAGAGGGGAAAGCCTGGCTACCGCTCCAGCTGGCAGTGGACCTTGGTGGCATCCATGTGGCCCTGGTTTTAAGTACAAGAAAAGGATAAGGCAGCTTCCACCTCACCTGCAGAGAGCAATGTGTGAAGATGTAAGGGTGAAGCCAAGGAACACGAATCATCCAAGAAAAGCTATGGAAGTTAAGACCCCTGAAAGTGCTGCAGGGGAGGAGTCACTCAAGCTTTTTGGAGCTTGCAACCAGATTGCTTCAGATACTGAGCATAGAACTCCAGGACTTAATGTTTGCCCTGCTGGATTTTGGACTTGCTTTGGTTCCAATGCTTTTTATTCCCCTGTTTGTAACTTTTGGAATGGTAATGTTTATCTTGTGCCTTTATATGTTGGAAGTGCTTAACCTTGCTTTCATTTGTACAGGGGGTTACAGTTAAGAGTTTGCCATAGATCTAGGAGGAGATTTGAGACTTGGACTTTTCAACAGTGCTGAAGCTGTTCGAGGACTTTGGCAACTCTTGGAGAGGGACTCAATGTCTTTTATATTAAGGATATACATGAAACAGCTCAAAGAGCAAGAGTAACTGGGAAGGGAGAAGGCAGAAAGAGAAAAGGTAAGAGGAAAAGGTATAAACCTGTATAAATGTATATGTAAGATAACTAGAATGAACACACTGTTGAATCTATTCGTTGTTGAGAAAAAACAGTTAATGCTCATATGATTAGATTAATTTTACATGTCTATATCTGTTAATGTAAGTAACCATTTTAAAGATAATGATGCGCAATATTGCAAGCACTGTCAAGTTTCTGTCATCCGATTTTGTAAACCTGCAATGTTACTGTAGTGTATTTACTCTAGTCATTTGTTTGTCTCTTTTGCTTGTTGTTTTTGTTTTATATGTCTTTTTTTCTGTTTTTTTCTTTGCTAAAAAAAAAAAAAAAAAAAAAGGATATACATGAGTCCTTGGGGGTCCAGGGGTGGAATGTATTGGGTGATAATACTATGTACCTCAAGTCCTCATATACTTTTGATGGGGCTGAGTCTGGCATGGGGATTGGTAATGTGAGTGCTGTGCCCAACCAGGGGTGGAGCCGACATGCAGTGTAAATGAGGCGGATGTTCCTCTTGCTTGCTTCCGCCTTCTCTTTCTCTTGCCAGCACGCCTTGCTGCTTGCAGCCACCATGAAGGGCAGCCCCACTGCACCATGCTGACTTGGAGCCAGCTAAGTATGGACTGAAACTCCCAAGAAACTGTAAGAATAAACCTTTCCTTCCCTAATTTTTGGTGTCAGGTATTTTGTCTCGGCAACGAGCGAAAAGTAACTAAGGCAAAAACCTTGTGCAGGATTGCTGGGCTGCCCAGGCCCCTACCTTTGTAGACCTAGTACTTTCCAGATTGAATTATTCAGAAAGGGAGGGAAGGAGAAGGGAATGAAAAATTGCTTATTTTTTATTTAAAGCTGACACTATTTGATTAAATTTGCTACTTGTAATTTTTCTGCTTTCAGGGATCGGGAAGTCTGTTCCATGTAGGATAAACAAGTTATATTCTTTCTTCACTGAGTTCACATTAGTATAATAGCTTACTCTAATTAGGATAAATTTGTATGTGATAGAGACTCCAAATAATAGTAGATTAGATGTAATAGATTTTTTTTGGCCAATTCACTTATTTTTTAAACTAACATATACTAGGCATTTATGAGTTAGGTGCTGTTCTAAGTGCACTACAAATATTAACCCATTCAATCTTTAATATTCCCATGTTATAGGAAAGGGAACAGAGGCTCAGAGAGGTTAATTAGGTCAAGGCCACATAGCTGGTGAATAACAGTTTGGATAAGAGGTGGACTGTTTTCAAAACCCATCTATGTAACAATCACCTGTACCTGTCATAGTCTCCGTAACTCTAGTTACTAACAGAAATACATACTCCATGTAATAAACCTTAAAGATCATAATTGTCCTTCATGGCTTACTTGTATTGCTTTATATAAATTATGGTTCATTTTTAGCTTGAAATGCTCTTCTCACTTAAATTGATACATAAAAAAAGGCAAACGTATTCATCAAATGTTAATTTTGCATAACAGCTACATTTTATATAATTTACCCTGACAAAACCAAAGACTGTGAGTTTTCTCTGTCAAGTAACATTTTTTTGTGACTCACCAAACTGTAGTCATAAGATGCAGAATCATATAGTAACAGGAATCCAAACTGAAAAGGGGGTGGTGAAGTTCAGAGAAGGCCAAAATCAGGGTGGAAAAACCTATATTTAGGAAGTAAAACCAGAATGCTTTTGGAGCCGTTTTAATTACAGATGTCCATGGACTCCAAACATATTGCTGCAAATGTTTATGCATGGTTTTTATGTAAAATGATTTCATAAATTCAGACCACATCATGTGCCTGTATGCATATTGCATCGTGACATAAGCATATCACCCGATAGAATTCTTACTTAAAATAAAGTGCCTTAAAATCTTTGGAAATATGAACTCTGGCTCAATAACTGACTTACATGCTGGTCTTGGCACTACCCTCAGTGGGGATTTGCTTCCGCTCCCTGTGCCTCTTTCTAGTCTGTGAGATGGGGGTAATAGTGCCAGATACACTCAAGTATTACTAACTTTAATGGGACCTATTAAAGATGTGAAAGATATTCATGATCATCTAAGCTAGTAGTTTTCCAGTTTTTTGAAAGTAGTAAGTCTCTTTTCCATACAAATCATGAGAATCTTTTATAAAAGTTCTGGCAAAAATGTTAGAGAAGCTGGGTGTGGTGGTGCACCCCTGTAATCACAGCACTTGGAAGGCAGAGGCAGGAGGATTGTTGTGAGTTTGAGACCAGCCTGGCTTACAAAGTGAGTTCAAAGCCATCCTGAACTGCACAGTGAGATCCTGTCTCAAAGACAAAAACAAAACAAAACAAAACAAAACAAAAACAATGTTAGAGGAATTGTTTTCTGCTAGTATCAGGTTGGGCCTGGGACCTGAGGTCTGGCCTGTGAGCCTCACTTTCCTCCAGGAATTACTGGAGTCTGCAAAGTACAATTTGAAAAACATTGAGTTCATCTCCTCATCCCTGTTTTACAACTAGGAAAACCAAGACTCACGCAAAAAGACAATTTAAGTTGGAGAGAACCCTCATCAAAGGTGAGAACCTGTGCCTAGTATTTACTGCCAACTAGCTGTCTCTTCCATTAGTCTAAATGCTATTACTATTCCCCAATTCTACTCTCTTCTTTAAAAAGATAGTACATTCACTGAAATTTAATTATCTGTTTACAGATACTCTATAGATAAAGAATAATTGGGCATGGTGGCACACGCCTATAATTCCAGTATTCGGGAGACTGAGGCAGGAGGATTATGATGAGTTTGAGGCCAGTCTGGATGACAGTGAGTTCAAAGCCAGCCTGAACTGAGACCCTGTCTCAAAAATCACAAATAAAAGCAAGAATAGACATACTCTTGTCTATTTCTTTTCATTGCAGCACGTATCATTTTTTTGTCATAAGAATGCTAAACTCAATTGCATCATTGTCATTTGAAACAACAGGGCAAAAAAGTTTATAAATTCATATGCTTAATGCCTAACTTGCCTTTCCAGTTGAAAGCACTACTCTTCTCCCATTCTTTCTTTTTTAATTTTAAAGAGAATAAAACAAAACAAATAGAACAAAGCAAATCAGAACAAAACAATGCAAGCCACAGAGGGCTTCAAAACAAGACACCAGGAAATCAACAGTGGCTACCATAATGTCTCTTTTCTTCAAAATAGTTGTCCATACTTTCACACACAATAAATTCAAACAAAAAAATACTATACAACCAATCAAAACAAAAGAATGAAAGCATTATGGGCCTTCAAAACAAGACAACGAGAAATCAGCAGTGGCTACCATAATGTCTCTTGTTTTCTCCTTCCATTCTTTATTACTAATATTTGGGGGTGCTATTGAATGCCTCCTTCTTTTATCTTACCATCACTCAGTCATTTACAAAACCTAAGTCACTATAAATATTTTATGAATGAACTAGATTTGATAATTTTTCCTAAAAACAAACTAAATCTGAATGTTGGCTACATGCAGTTCTTGTGTTGTACACTAAGAATACAGATAATAAAATAATATTTAGAAAGTTTCCTGTGTCTTCTGTCTTTTCCCTACTTTATGCTTGGTAAATCAACAAGCTATTGAATTCAGCTGCACCTATGGACTCTCACACATGAGTATCTTTTATGATCTGACTCCTTCAGGTGTATGTGGGTTTCAGTTTGAGTGGCTCCTCAGCTTGGCTGATCTCACTGTTGAGAGGGCTTAAACCCTCCATACCTCCAATCGAACAAGAACAACAGAATAACATAAATGGAAATGTAGTTAGTACAGTCAATCAGTGAACATCACAGCTTAGCCCAGCCTACCTTAAACATGCCCAGTAAGCTTACATTAACTGATATGTGGGAAAATCTTATAGCACCAGCTCATTTTATAATAGTGCTGAAGATCCCATGTAGTTTATTGGATACTTGTACACAAAAGAAGGTGGTAATATAGTGCACTGTAGGGTTGGTTGCTTGCCTTTGCTTTCAAACATGTACAAAAAAATAGGAAAGAAAGAAAAGGACAGGGACAAAGGGATGCGTAAAGTTGGGAGGAGGGAAGGAAAATAGGATGAAAAAAGGAATTAGAATGCACTGTGTACGTGTACCAACATCACAACACACAAAGGATGTAGACATTATGTAGTACACACATGTACTAAACCAAACAACAAACAAACAAGCAAAGAAAAACAACACAATAAAGCAAAGTTGACTGGGATCTGGAGCTCCAACTGCTGCCAGCATCATGAGTGGAGCTTCCACCTTACTGCTAGTCCAAGAAAAGATCCAGTCAGGCATAGTGGCACATGCCTGCAACCCCAGCACTCGACAGGCTGAGGCAGGAGGACTGCCAATAGTGTGAGGCCAACCTGGGGTACATAGTTCAATGCCAGCCTGGACTACATGACAAGATGCTGTCTCAAAAAAAAAAAAAAGTCCAAATTCAAAATGTGAAGTGCAGTTTCTACCAAATTCCTATTACCTTTACACCAGTGAAAACTCAGGAAAATTTAAGTTGTGGACCATCTCTATTCCCTATCATGCTTTGCCTGGAAACATTTATCACCTTGGAAACTTTCTGATCTTTTGGGAAAAAAAAACCTGCAAATTAATCCTCTAAGAACTTTCAAGAGTATTGCATATTGGCTGTGCCTCAGTTTCTACAGATTTAAGACATAATATTACTGTTTGACATTTAACCTGTGGAGACTTAAAATAATCTGTTTAAATTGATGGAAGTTAAAATGTAGCCCCAAGGAATTTATTGTGTTTAGTATAAGAAAGTAAAGTTACAGACATGAACTTTGTGAGTCATATGACTAATGATATTTCTGTATCAGTTTTCAGGAGGCATAGAGTAAAATTTGTTGATGATCTTCAGAGAGTACTTAGGATCTCACAGCATTTGCTGCTTTCTTTATTCTCCATCAATGATTTTATCTTAATTTTTTTCCTTTC
Source organism: Dasyprocta punctata (assembly GCA_004363535.1). NCBI lineage: Eukaryota > Metazoa > Chordata > Mammalia > Rodentia > Dasyproctidae > Dasyprocta > Dasyprocta punctata. The sequence goes on from RJWM01013720.1 coordinate 18,117, forward strand.
ATTTTGCTTTGACTAATGCCTTTTGCATTTTTGTTTAACCTCATTAGAAGTAATTGTTTTGATGGTTGATTTTGTAGTACCATATTAATTTTTTGATATTCAGAGGAATTTTTCCTTTAAATTGTAAGGGTAAAAATGGGATTTTCATTTGATTCCTCACCAAATTATTTGTGTCTGACCCCCCTTCTGCAAAACAAGCAAACAAACAAACAACCCACTCTATGGGCCTAAACTGTTGATTAAATAATATTAAGTTTATTACATTTACAAAACTGAGGGAAAACTTGAATAAGCCTTCTCGACTTAATCTGCCTACCTTACTTAGTTATTTATTTTTAGTTGACCTTAAAAATCACCAATTTTAGAGGTATAGATAACACCTGTGATATGTGATGTAGCAGTTGATGAGGTTTGATTAGATATACAGGAATTGCTTTCTTACTTCCAATCACCTTTCCCATAAATATTCTGAAACTTGTTTTGATTTGAGACCTGTTCTCCTATCTCCACATGTCTCTGCCTAGTGAATAAAATCATTTCTTCAAATCTTGCTATTTAAGTGACTGACCTACTGCATTGGTTAGGTAACTGCAATGAGGGACAGTAGCTGATTGTTATAAAAGGGGTGAAGGATCAGAGGAGAAATTTCTAGCTTTGGCAACTGGATTCATATAGAGTTAGGTAGTTGCTTCAAGGTAGAGAGCTGCTTGGAATTGGGCAAAACATAAAAAAACATTAGTTTATAACTTCGGCAAAGTATTCAAGTGAACCTGTAGAAATCAAGCTTTTTGTCCTGGTGAATGAATTTTATACTCATATGAAAATTATTTAGCCAGATTAGAAACTATTTAGATATATTGGTTTTCAGGAATTTCTTAATGAAAACTCAACTTTAAAAAAAAATCGATTTGACCACATCAGCAAGATTAGGTAAATACTTTTGTATGTGTGTTTATAAGCTACTTTAATTCATTTTTAGAAAAAGGTGTAACAAAGTAAAACATGGTTATTGGGTTGGAAATATAGCTCAGCAGCACTAGTGCTTGCCTGGCATTCACAAGGTCCTGAGTTCGATTCCCAGCACAAAACCAAACCAAACAAGATTAATTATTAAGCTGTGTATTTAAGCATTTTGCCAAATGTTAAGCAAATCTGTGATCCTTGATGCTGTTTGGGTGGAATGCAAATCAGGATGCTTCACTGTGCACTTTGATATACTGGGTAGACAGAAGACCTGATAAATGCAAAGTAAAATTATGTATTTGAGAAGATCTCAGAGAATTTCTGGAGGGTGTATTACAAGATTGCTTATTTCTATTGGAGTTTGGCATTTTATCTTTTTTTCAACATTTACTTTAAATAATTTGTTTTCCTCAAGAGGAACTTCTTGTATAATTAAAAAGTTGTATATTTCACGGTCAATACTTAGATTTGCATTTGGGGTTCTTGTGAGTAAGTGCCCTAAATCTTATCGGTACTATTGTTTATACTCTTCTGAATTCAAGCTCATTATTAACCATGACTTGAGGAAATGGAAGTTGGCAGAGTAGATGCATCTTATCATTCTCTTGTATTAATCAAAGTGACAAATAATGTTTCATTTAAAAAAAGCAATGTTGAATTTATTAAACTTATGAAGCCAGGAAAGCCTGACCAAACTTTTTAGATAACCTGTTTCACCTGCTCTTAGTTACTGGGCAAAGACTCACTGTACCAAATTATTTGCTTTCAGTTGATGCTATGGTTTATATCTAGATATCCCCCCAAGCCCCATGTGCTAATAGGTGGAACTTTTGGGAGGTGATTGGATCTTGAGAGTATGACTCATCTGTGGATTAGTCTACTGATAAATTTATAGCTAAATGTGTTGCTAGGAGGTGAAGTGGGTCACTGGAGGTTTGGCATGGAAGGATGCATCTCTCTCCCTCTTCCCTATATATCTCTCCTGCTTCCTAACTCTCAGGCCATGAGCAAGCCTCTTCTGCCATGCTGTCCTGCCTAGGAGCCAGCCAACTATGGACTGAAAGCTCTACAAACTGAGCCAAAATAAACCTTCTCTTTTTAAATTGTGGGTATCAGGTGTTGTGTCCCAGTAATGGGAAAGTACCTAAGACAGTTGATTTACAAAATCACGGATTTTAGAGGTGTATTTGACACTTGTGACATATGGGTCATGATGGTAATAGTTGGTGAAGTCTGATTATACACGTTAATGATTCCAATCATCTTTTCTGTAAATTCTCAATTACCTATCACCTCTTACAAATAAACTGCCGTGCAAATCTTGTATTTGAATGATTAGCAGAGAGTGTGGTGGATAAAACAAGACTGGTTCAGTAGTACTTAACTGCAATAAGGAGTGAACATACATTTTAGGAAGTCATTAGGCAATTTTGGACTAAGTAAAGAAAGAAATATTGCGTACTCAACTTACAAGTGCTTATAAAGCATAGTGTATAAAAATTTCTTGATACATATGATTAGCAAGGAAGATATACTATTAGACATTAATCTCTAAGAGGATTATTTAATATTTGCATGCCCAGAATAATTATAAATAATGATCCTAATTACCCAGTAAATTGTAGGTGTTTAGTATCTAACCTTATCCAGAAAACTATTTCGAGCTCAAAGATTTTTCAGTATTCAAAGATTTTTGCTTTCAAACAGTATGGGTTGGACACTGGATCTTGGAAGTAAGCAATGCAAAATACTATTTTCTGAACTCTGGAGTGACCTTAGGAATATGAAATATTTTTTTTTTTTTTTTCCGGCACCGGGGATCGAACTCACAGCCTTGCGCCTGCCAGGGCAGGCGCTTAAGCCACTGAGCCGAACTCCTGGCCCTGGTTTTTTTGAGGCAGGGTCGCACTATGTAGCTCAGGTCGGCCTTGCGCCGCGTTGTAGCCCAAGCCGGTCTCGAACTCACAACGCTCCGCCTACCTCAGCCTCCCGAGTGCTGGGATTAAAGGGAAATATTTTTAATAAAATTTGAGAGATGATTTCTGCTTGTGGAGGCATTTGTCTACCAAAAGCAGGTGGCGACAGACTGAGCAGTACTTGAAATAGCATCATAGCAAGTAGGGATCAAAGCTGAAGACCAGAGAGTACATGGGCATGAGGTTTGTGGGAACATCAAGAGATTAAGGATTTGGCTCCTAAGAGTGTCAGAAAACCAGATACAAACCATCCATTCCACAAATTCCACTGGAATCAGGATGTTGGAGGGTCCCAAAACTTCAAGCTCTGAAATTGGTCAAATGGATTCTACATTGCTAGTTCATGGGCTCCTGGCAGAATTAAGTGAAAGTACTCATGATAGAGGGCAAAAATCAACCCTAGATTCAAATTATTACTGTAAAGGTTTTTGTCCTACTATAATGGCTATTACACAATTAAAGATAACCAGACATATATGGAGATAAGAAGACCAGTATAAATAATACATTCTGAAAACAAATCCATGAGTCATCTGGATAGTGAAGTTGTCAGAAGTAGACTGATATAAATCATGTCTTTTATACTTATGGAGATAAATTCAGACAATTATTTCAACAAGAAACTGGAAACTATAAAAGTGACACTGCAGCCAGATGTGGTGGTGCACGCCTGTAATTCTAGCACTCTAAAGGTTGAAGCAGGAGGATCATGAGTTCAAGACCAGTCTCAGTTACATAGCAAGTTCAAGGCCAGCCTGGATAACACTATGAGATGCTCTTAAAAGGAAAAAAAGTGATATTGCATATTTGAAAGAGAATGGACTAGAAATTCTATAACTGAAAAATACAAACTTATAGCATTCATGTTTAATTAATATACTGTATTAATAGTCCTTGTTGAAACAATGTAGTGCTGGTGAATATCCCTGTTTTATTTTTATATTTTCATGTAATGCTTTTTTATCAATTCCTCGATTTCTTTTTTATTTATTTAATTTATTTATTTTTTTAATCCCTCAATTTCTAATTTTTTTCTGGTTTATCAGATTTAAGGTGAGCTATAAAGTAATAGTTATGTGTGATTATATTTATGTTTTCAGTGTTTCTTTCAATTTTGTGGTAGTTCTCCTTTTAGGATACTTTGTATTTTATTGTTGGTTCTAGAGCTATTTTGCACATGTGTGTGTGTTGTGTGTGTGTGCTTTTTATTTCTGCTTTTAAAAAATTTCTTTATTGCAATATTCCCTAAGAGATAATCAAATTTAAATTTATTTCATGACCTCTAGATACAGTACTTTTGGCACAAGTCTGTCAGTTCATTATATTTTCTCTTGATAATTGATTAATTTAGTTATGAATTTCAAGAGCAACAAGATGTTAGCATGAGAAGGGGAGCTGAGGTCAGGCTCTGAGCCCCTTTCTCCTGATTTTAGGGAATACTGTGACTTTGAAGATGTTGAAGATTACAGATTGGTGTACTTGTTGATATCAGACTCATAGCAGACTGAAACTTCAGAGATCTCTGTAAAGCAGTTCTCTTGTCATTTGGAGGCATTTAACTGTGGTATTAGTTATTACATTTTCAGACAGCTTTATAACCTTTGGATTACATATTTGAAAGAGACTGTAGTGGAAGAAGACATACCAGATGGCATAAAGAGGGAAAAGCGAATCTAATTCAAAATATGATAATATATGAATTCTTATTTAATTAGTATGCTAATGATTAATAGGAAAGTCATTACAACCAACCCAAAGATGCATTAAATATATATTATAATCAGTACTCTGATTTGGGCTGCCATTGCCTGTCAGATTTACATATCCCTGCTTGTGTAACTCTTAGGAATAGAGAAAGGAAATAATGCACTGTTGATGTAACACCAGATGGTTACTTTGAACAACTCCCATTTTACTTTCAGCAGTATTGGAATAGCCAAGAACCTGTATGGACTGATACAACAGCACAAATTTCTAGGTAGAGTAAATGTTTGAGTTCATAAATGGCACCTTCATGGTTGCAGGTGTTCTGTAGGTTAGCAGATCAAAACTCTGATCCCTGAGGTTTGGAAGCAGGGTTCATGTTCCTAGGAGGAAGATATTAAGAGAAAAATCAGGATTTTAGGAGTTTACCTGAGTGAGTTGGGGTTCATAAAGGTATGACTGCCTTTGGTGTCAGATAAGAAGAGAGAACTGGAAGACAAATCAAGAAGCCAAAGTACAATCACACAGATGGGAAAAACACGATGAGGCTTCTAAGAGGATCTTCAGTGCTGTGTCTATTGATCCCAAGGAGTGTGTACAGTGTTTCACTGGAGTGGAGAAAGGAATTACTAACGCTGCCACTACTATTTATTTTTCATATTTTACAAATTGTATTCATACATATCTTGTATATAATATATTACTACAGTATAACATGCATATACTTTATATGTAAATAAGAAGTGTATGTATATGGGTACAAGAAGTACATACTCAACCACCTTTCCTGGCAGGGTACTACGTCTCATGCCTACTTGCGTGAGATTAAGCCATGGGATCATCCAGATTTTTGCAGCTATACAGGGTTTGTTCAAAAGCCCAGTAGAGCTGAACCTAGAGGTGACAGGCTGCTCACTGCTGAGAGATGAGCAGAGCACAATGCCAAAGTGGGCAAAATCTGAAAATCTTGCAGTCTTCTTGACTTAGTTCTCCCTCCCTTCTCTCCTTTTCCAATTATTTGGTCTTAATTCTTTTTTTCATAAAAACTTTCGATGACTAGCAAAATATCACTTATAAGCTTGATATGATCTTCTATTTTTTGGATTTTTAGCAACAAATACATAAATCCCTCACGTGTGTTTTCCATTTTAATCTTTTTTGAATTAATTGTTAGAATAAACAAAGTTGTCAAATTGCTGTTACTCTAATTACAACTAATATGACATTTTAAACAGCATAATATAAGCCATTGTCAAGATAGCTACTGTAATTTAGAATCTTAGGAATGTGAGTTCTGAGTTGATAACTTTCATCTTTTAATTATCCATCTTTATGCCTAGTGTTTGCGATTTAGATAACTGCATCATTCCAGCAACCTCAGGATGAATACAGTGTAAGGCTACATAACAACGAAACTAGCGTTGACCTGTGGCACATGAGAATTAAATTCTTCAACTAAGTATGTCCCATGGTGTCATGCTGTACTCTGTATTGACCACGTACCTCATGTGGAAGGTGCTGTGCCTGCTGCTTTAAAAGTAGACGTGGGGGAGGGGGAGATATAGGGAAATATATAATATGTTCTTAGATCTTAAGAAACCTACAGTGTAAGTTGTGTTGATAAGCTGTATATTCATATAAAGTTAACTGACAGTTCAGTGTATGTGTTCCTAATATGTATTACACATAACACTACTTGAAGGGTTTAAGAGGAGCATATTTTTTTCCTTTTATTTTTCTATCATTTAATCTCCCTGAATTTTTTCAAATCAAAGCTAGGTGTTGTAGCACAACTGTAATCTCAGCACTCGGGAGGCTGAGGCAAGAGGATTGCCACAGAGTTTGAGGTCAGCCTCAGCTACACAGTGAGTTTGAGGCCAGACTGAGCTGCATAGCGAGACCCTGGGGGTAGGGCTGGGGAAGCCACTGGGCTGGGACTGTAGCTCAGCAGCAGAGAACTTGCCTAGCACATATAGCATCTTGGGTTCAATTCTTCAATAAAGATTTCAAATCTGTGCACATTTGTTTAGCTCATTTAATGAGAATGGTTATTGCTCTTTTAAAAGGACAAATATATCTTATTGTAGACAAATTAAAACAGCAAATTCACCCATTCATCATTTACCAATGTTTACAAAACCCTTATTATGTACGAGGCATCGTGGTGAATAATAGGACTTGCTGAAGGAAATTCAACTTTGACTACAAAACCACCCAAAATGAGTGACTTCAGGATCTTAGTAAATCAAACTCATATATGAGTTCATAATGAGGCCCTTCTATATTTCTGACTAAACCTAATTAATCAGTTGACTCATTCTTTCATTAACTGATTTTTGTGTATCTTCAATATTTACTATGTACCAAGCACATTGCTCAATGGTGGAGAAATAGTTATTAACAAGGCAAAACATGGACCCACTACATACAGCAAAAGTGGTCCTAGTTTTTGTTGGCCTCAAAATTTAGCAGAAGAAAAAGGTATTAAAAAGTAACTGCTTAGTCAGAATTGTGAAAAATGCTTTGAAAGGACAAAACCAGGGTTGTGGAAGTATATAAAACAGACATTGCTATGGTTTAAGTGTCCCCATGACGACCACGTGTTAAAGGCTTGGTCCCAAGCCTGTGGTCCTACTAAGAGGCAGTGGAACAGTCAACAGGTGGTGTTTGGGGGTGTGCTCTGAAAGGGTACATGAGAACACTAACCCCTTTGTCCTCCTCTTGCTCTGGCCATGTGCGTGCTCTAATGTTTCCTCTGCCACGTGCTCCAGCTATGATATGTTGCCTTGCCTCAGGTCCAAAAGCAATGGGCCAAGTGACCATGAATTGAAATCCCCAAAACCATGACCCTGAATAAGTTTGCTATTTTAAGTTGATTGTTACAGTGATGGGAAGCTGACTAGCATAGGGATGCACTCTAGTTTACGAATAGATGCTTTCCTTCAGGAATCAACATATAAACTGAGATTATGGCTAAAAAGAAGATTGTTCCAGAGATGGGGTGGGGTGGGGCAGTACAAACATGTTCCCTGGAGAGGTGTCAGAATACACAGAGAGCTTAAATGGAGAAGTTGCTTGGCCTCCTGAGGATTCTCAGGACCAGGAAGAAGGTCTGTGTTTGAATCTTGAGAGCAGGAGGTCATCAACGGTATGTGTGAAGTGACTGCATAAATCTCATGCAATGAGAAGTCTTGCCAGTATTATACAGGCAAGACATGCCAAAGGAGTTACATTTTTTTGAACCTCTTGTGTAAACCAATCATAGCTGGACATGAGACAGACTTGTTAAGAAGCTTTCTGGTACCATCTCTCTTTTCTCACTACTTTAGAATCAACCCCTTGAAGGACATTTTGTGTTATTATTTTATTGCACTTAGTATTTATTGTCCTTGTTTTTAAGTGTAGTAAATATTATTTAACCTCAAATTCTAATGTCTGTAGGACTTATAGTAGTCCTCTGTACCCATGCTTTCACTTTCTGTGGTTTCATTTATCTGTAGTCAACTGCACTTTGAGAATATTAAATGGAAAATTCTAGAAATAAACAAGTCATAAGTTTAAATAACTCTAATTACAGTAGAGTATTATGTTTCTATTTTATTGATAGTCCTCTTTATTACAATTTTATATGTAAGTAAAACTTTATCATAGGTACATATGTATAGGAAAAAATATACGTAGGGTTTGATATTATCCCTGGTTTCAGGCATCTTCTGCGGGCCCTGGATCTGGTGGAGACTATTGTATTTGTGCTTTGGAACTGAAATTTCGACATGATGTTGATCTCCATCTCTAGTCCATGGCTGTCTTCAAAAGATTATGGAGACTCCAGCATACACACTGCAGACTTTCCTACACATGTTCTGACATTGGGTATTTTTCATTGTATGGTAAGTACATTGGACACAACATTTCAAAGTTGCTAGCATCTTTATTTATCTTATTTAGATTTTAAAAATAGCTCACCATGAATGACATAGAATTAATAGGTAAAAAGTTTGTATTGGTGAGTATTTAACAAATATTAAGCAAGGCATTGAGAATAGAATTTCTGTGTAACAACCAGGTGCTTGTAGGTATTGGAAGCATATTTGTTGAATTCAATGAATCTTTTGGACACCAGAGAAGAATTTTAGACTGATGACTTAGGATAAATGTGCAAATATTATTCTTATTTAACACTTAATATTGAATGTCTCCATAGAGCCAAATTATAAGTAAAACTCTTTGGCATGTTTTTATCTGTTTCTTTTAGTTTTTCTACACCTCAAAAATGTTTTTGTTTGTTTGTTTGAAACTAAACCCAGTGGATTAAGCCATCTGCCTACTCTTTTCAAAATGAAAATTAATTTCTCCCAAAGGAACAGATATCCTAGAATGTAAACCCTTAGAGGGCAAGAATCAGTATTTTCATGTTATTTAATATTCTGAAAAGGAAAATGGAAAACCACACACTCAGTAGACATTAATGTAACTGGTGAAACTAGTCTTAAAACAGTTTTTTCCCTTTCAATTTAGCAAAATATATATTTAGCAACAAAAAATTTTAAAAAGCAAATAGTTGTTTCCCAGATTGTCAAAATATTTCTATATTTAGCAACACAAAATTAGAACAAAAGAATACAAACATCTTTAAAATAGTTTTTAAAATGTGTAGATAGAAGAAGTCCATTATTCTCTGGTGCTTCACATTAGTTTCTAATAGTTTTGTCATTTATGTTTTTATGATCTCGGCCATCCTTTTTAATTTCTAGCAACTCACAAGAGTTTTAAGGTAAGTGTAGCAGTGCTTGTAGCATAAACTTCTTTTGGGAGAGAAGTACTCTGGAAGCACTCTTGAAAACATACTAGTCATTAACAGTAGAATAGGAATCCAGACAACCTTTTTATTAATTATTCTTTACTTTCCAATTCAAACTTTGGTTCAGTTCTAAACAGATGTCCAGCACATTGGCATGGAGACTTTATTTACCCAAGCAAAGGCAATGGTTGGAGAATGCCAGTTACTTTATTGAAGCACCTATTATATAACTGGTGCTTTATATATTGATTCATTTAACCCTTAGGAAAACTTATGATGATATCTTCTATTTTGAAATTAGAGCATCTCTTGGGAGGATGACAGTATGCAATGTAGCAAATATGGGTGATTCCCTTCTGTCTTGTCTTTAGGCCCAATATTGTTCACATTGTCTTGCTTTATTCTGATTAAATTTTTTTTCGCTTTACTTCTGCTTCATTTTTGGTTTGATTTTACTATACCTGGTGGAATGGTCAACTATTGTGATAATAACAAGATATACTATAGTAGCTGTTGTTTTCCTAGTTTCTTGCTTTGAAGTACTGTACCAGTTACACTGCTTTGTTTTGATTGACTTTGTTCTGTTCTGTTTTGTTGAATTTTACTATCTTAAAAATAATAATAATAATAAAAAAAAGAAATTAGAGTATTGAAGCAAGATGATATTGCATCAGGGTCCCAAGGCACACAGAATTTCCTGGAGGGTGGGATGGCCACTACCCAGGCTCCTTTTCTCATTAACTGGTAAGCTCACAGAATAGTTCAGGCTAAATTGACATGAGTACTGGAGACAAGCAAGAGAAGCTGATCATGGAAAATTCTGAAAATAAAAGCAAAGGTCTGGCCCTCCCTGTTGGTTAGCACCATTCGTTGGCCACAGAGAGGAGAACAAGAAGCTAGCCACTTCCTGTGAGTTGGTGCCATGTTTAGGCTGTGGAGAGATCAACCAGATGCTAGCCCTTCCTGGCACTTGGGCTGGGAGACAAGAAAAGCTAAGGTCTCCCCCCGCAACCGCCCCACCGTGAGCAATTGGCTGATTCAAAGAAACACAGGATGAGATGAGACAGTTATTTAAGTAACTTAATGTTTGTAATGGTTAGTGTTTCATTGACTTTGCCAGCCTAAAACTGGTGATCTGATAGCTATTTAGAGGATGACAACATACAATATAGCGTCTATGGGGGAATCTCTTTTTGAGGGTGATAGCCATTGTTAATTCCCTATTATCTTGTTTTAAAGTCCTGTATCATTTTCATTGTTTTCTTTGGTTTGGTTTTATTCTGTTTTGTCTTGTTTGATTTTGTTATATCTGATGGCATGAGCAGCTGTTTCGAGGATAACAAGATATATTATGGTAGCTATTCTGGATTTACTATTATCTTGCTTTGAAGCCCTGTATTGCATTCATTGTTTTGTTTTTATTGATTTTATTCTGTTCTATTTCATTTGATTTTCCCATGTTGGAAATATGGGCAGCTGTCTTGAACTCACCAAGAGGCATTTAGTAGCCATTGTTGATTTCCTAGTATCTTGTTTCAAAACCCTGTATCACTCACACTGTTTTGCTTTGATTGGCCTTATTCTGTTTTATTTTGCTTGGTTTTATTCTCTTTAAAATAAAAAATTTTTGAAAAAGAGTAGACCTGTCTCTAGGAGAATTTTGTCTGATCCTAACACCAGAACCATCCTTAGACTGGGGAATTAAAATGGGGCATAGACTTAGAGCAGGACATGGTTTGATGCAACTCATTTTTACTGGCCACCTTTCCACATTTTTATTGACGGATTGCTGAAGAAATGCCAAGTTTCTCACATTCAAGCATATCACTATGGTTTCTCTGGGTCTTATTACTCCATAACTTCTGCTAACTTTCATTTAGAAGTGTGTCTAGTTGTACAATATTTTTTAAATGAAGAGTACACAGAAAGAACATTAAAAGCATAATTTGCCACTTCTCATTATGGATAAATATGCTAACACTCCCTTTCTTATTCTAGTGTTTGAAGTGATCTAAAACTGATAAATCAGAAGCTTCACAGTGTTTCTGGCAAAATCAGTGTTGAGATATTCACATAGAGTTATATTCTGCTTAAAATCATAAAAAAACATAAAAAGTTTCAAATATAGGGTGAAGCTGATATATTAGCAATGCTTTATCTCACAATCAGTATTAGGTAGATTGGTGGTTGTCATATTGGTTCTTTATTTTGATGAAATAGTTTTTGTCTTATAAGAAATAGATAAAAATGGGAGAATATATATACATTTTTTTTCTACACAAAAGGTATGTAGAATGTGTATGCAACCCAACACCAAACTGTCAAATGGGTTTCATTTTTTTTGTTTGCTTTTTGAGACAGAGGTGTGCTATACTGTTCAAGTTGGCCTTGAACTCATTATATAGCCTTTCCTGATCTTGCACTTGCAGCATCCTGTCTCCTAAGTGCCGGGATAACAGGTGTGTGCCACCACATCTGGCTTAGGAGCTTCATTAACTTTAAATTCCTGCATGACTCTTTCAAGTCACAGGTTTTTACTATCTTGAATTTTCTGTCTCCCCTTTCATTGTTTTTATTTATATCTTTCCATGTATGTTTGCATACTTTAATAAACTATTGCTTAGTTTTATATGTTTTTGAACTTCTTCAATTTACTACTTTTTACTGTGCTTTTGAGATTTACCTTTGTTATTGTATGTGCTTGCAGTTCATTAATTTTCCAGGTCACATATATATGTATATATTGCAGTAGGTTTATTCATTCTGTTGTGATAGACATTTGGGTTCTTTTCTTTTTTCCTTATGATCATAGTGGTTTTGGGAACAACCTAAATTTCCAAAGAATTTCTAAACCACACAAAAGAATGCTCATCTTCCATTTTAGTAGATAATTCAAAGTAAGGGGCCAGGGATTTAGCTCAGCGGTGTAAGTGCCTGCCTGGCAAGCACGAGGTCATGAGTTAGATCATTGATGCCAAACAAAACAAAACAAAACAAAACAAAACAACAAAACAAAACAAAAGTTTCTATAGCAATTATACTAATTCAGACCCCCATATCCTCATTTTCTTGGTATTGTCAGACTTCCAAACTTTTGCCAGTCTTTTGAGTATAAATGGCGTTTCATTTTAGGTTTCATTTGTGTTTATTTTGTATCTACATAGTTTGAATATTTTTTCATGTTCATTGTCAATTCAAGTTACTAGAGTGATGTGCCTTTTCAAGTATTTTGCTTATTTTTCCCTTAAACTGTTTGGTTTAACTTACTGATTATTCAGAGTTTAGAATATATTATTGATTCAAATCCTTAGTTGGTCTCCTTAATAAACATAGATGTTCTTAAATTTAGTGACGTTGAATTTATAAATAATTTTATTATGTATTATACTTTCAATATTATAAGAAATCATTCTGTATTTCAAAATAATAAAGATACCATCTTCTGTTGTTTTTAAAGTATTGTATTGTTTTACCTTTTATGCTTAAATCTTTAACTATCTGAAATCCACCCTTATCCTTCTTTTTGGTATGGTGTTGTTATGGCTTAATTTAAATTTCTCCTAAAAGTGTCATGTCCAGACATGGGGCTTTTGGAATGTAATTGGATCATGGGACACTATACTCAGCAATGGATTAACATATTGATGAGTTCATAACTGAATGTGCCATTAGGAGGTACAGCCTGATTGGAAGAAGTGAGTCACTGGTGGCATGACCTGGAAGGGTGTATTCATGTCCTTGGATGCTCCCTTCTTTCTCTGGTTCTTGCTTGCTCTCTCTCCTTCCTGGCTGCCACTGATTGAGCAGCTGTCCTTCACCACACTCACCTACCATGCTGTTTCATCTTTGGAGGACAGTTGGCCATGGACTGGACCCTTTGAAACTATGAACCAAGTGAAACTCTCCTCTTTCAAATTGCAGGTATCAGGTATTTTGTCCTAGTGATGGGAATGCCCCTCAGTACTAGTGTACAGATTTAGTATTTTTCAGAATGATTGAACAATATCTGATCCCATTTATTGAAATTCTATTTCCCTTCAATGTGTAAAGCTAGTCCTAAACCTTCTACGTATGGTTTTCCTCATAGACTTCCTAGTTTATCATACTGCACAAATTTGCTTATCCCTTATCTCTTATTTAATACCTTCTGGTCTTAATATTTTTATAAGTTTTGATATCTAGTAAGTCAAAATCCCCTCTTTTGCTCTTTTTTGTGGAGGATTATTTTGACCTTAAATCTTCTACCTAAATTTTATGATTGCATTGTAAATCTTCAGTTATATGCAGTACATATACAACAAAACATAAAATTTTGATTGAAATTGTATTGAATCTACATGTCAATTTAGGTAATCTAGGAAGATACCTGCTAAGACCAAGAAAGTCTACTACTAGGTGTATACTCAAGAGACCAGAAAATAGGTATTTGAACAAAAACTTATATATGAATATTCAGAGCAGCATTATGAATTATAAACAAAACAGAAACAAATGTCTATTAGCTAATTAATAAAATATGAATATATAAATATGCATATTTATTTTAATAAATATACAAATATTTCAGTGGAATGCTAATTGGCTGTGAAACAGAAGGAATTACTGACACATGCTACAACATAAATGAACCTTGAAAATATTGTAGTGAAAGTTCAGAAAGAAGGCGGCATATTGAATTAAATTACATTAAATTTATATGTAGTTACTTGAAATGTTTGGAATAGCCAAAGCTATAGAGATAGAAAATAAGATTAGTGCATGGACTTGGGAGAACCAGGAAGGAAGCTCAGTCCCCACCTGCAACCAACCAGCACATGGGCTGGGAAGGGAAGAACAGCGCCTCACTCCATGATCAACCAGCTGATTTGGAGGAACTGTATTGTTTAATGGGCTTTGTAAGCTTAAAACGGGTAGTCTGAGCAACTATTTAGAAGACAACAACATGCATATAGTAACTATTGTAGATTTCCTACCTGTCTTATCACTGTTTCAGTTTATTTTATTGTTCTGTTTTATTCGCTTTAAAATTAAATAAAAAAATTAAAATTAAAATTAGAGAAAAGAAAAGAAAAAAGAAAATAGATTAGTGGTTGCTATGGCGGGGGAAGAGGGAAAAAGATAATGATTTCTAATAGTAGTTTGGGAATTCTTTTTAAGATGACGAAAACGTTCTAAAATTAGATGATAGTGGCACAGTTTTGTGAATATACTAAAAACCATTGAATTTCGCACTTTAAAATTGTGTATTATATAATATCTATATCTGTATCTGTATCTGTGTCTGTATCTAATTTCTCAATTCACCTGTTAATTTAAAAGGTTATTAGTAAAAGAAATGTCAGACTGTGGCAGAATCTGAGTTACTGCTCAGTTAGTGAAACTGTCTTTCTTTCTTTTAGGCATTCCTGCAGATGGATAAGGGCTCCTATTAGGGAATGTCAGTCAAGTACCATGTGCCATTTTCCAGGCCTGGTTGATGAAATCTTCCCATGTGGGATCTTCTATGTCTTCCCTTTCAAACAGGAGGACCTTTGTTCTACATTTTTTTTTTTTTTTGTCTTTTTGAGTCAGTGTCTTGCTATGCTGTTCAGGCTGGCCTTGAGATCACTTTGTAGCCCAGGCTGGTCTTGAACTCACAATGATCCTTCTGCCTTAGCCTTCCAAGTTCTGGGATTACAGGCATGCACCACCATGCCCAGCTTGTCTTAGTTCTGCATTTGATATATAGAATTAGTGATGATTATTGGTGATTTGTGTAATGATTTCTGAGAATTACCCACATATTTTTCAATTTTTTTACTTATTACATACATGGTTAACTTATTCCTTGTTTCTGGGCTCAATTCTCTGCTTTCCAAATACATCTTTCAGGCATTTATTTAATTTGGGACAGTTCATAGTAAACTCTTTCAGTGTACTAAGATGTCTTTCTTTTAGTTCTTAAAACACTGAGGTAGTGGAATTACAGTTTCAAAATTATTTTTTCTTGGCTTTCAAAAGTTATTTTTTTCTTTGGTCTCTGACCTCAGTGGTTGTTGCTGTCATTTCTTATAGGAAATTTGTCTCTAATCTTTGGTTGCTTGCAACATCTAAAAAAAATCTAGGTGTAAATTCATTTATTTTCTTTTGGGGTTCTTTGGTATTTCTGAATTTAAATGTATCTGTCATCCAGCCTAGAAAACTTTCAGTATTCTTTTGCCTTCCCCCACCTTCTTCTCTTTATTTTTCTCCTATGGAGAATCTTAGTCCACAAGCTGGATAATATCATTCCTCTTTCTGTGTTTTCTAATCTCATTCATGTTTTCTACTCCACTTTTTTTTCTCTCTGAGTTCTATGTATTTTCCACTTTACCTAATCCACATTGGATTTTTCCCAATTACCTAATTCTGTCTTTTACCATGTAGTTTTTGCTCTTTAAAACAATCCATTTGTAACTATATTGTTAATTTCTGAAATTTGTTATTTTATTTTCTTGATAAAAGATAAATAGAAAAATGATTTGTTTTTCATCTTTTAAAATGAAATATTACTTTTATCTTATGTTTAAATTTATTTGTACTCAGAATTCAATAGCTATTTTGATATTGCTAGGATTCTAATACTGTTTCCCAGAGATTTGGCTTATGGCAACTTGTTTCTTTTTTAAATTTTAATTTTTATTGGTACTTATTTCTACTATATAATAATCACATTAACACCTATTAATTTTTTTATGTCTCATTCCCTTCCCTCCATCTCTTGGTCCCATCCTCATTTGTAAAATTCTGCCTCCCTGTTTTCTATCATCTGTATTTCATTATGCTCTTCAATTTATTTATGCTTTGAGTTTCTCAGGGGTTAGTTTTTCCTCAAGCATTTTTGTGATTTTTGGATATTGAGCTCATTTTCACTAGAAGTTTTAGATGGGAATGCTGTGTGGCCTGGATTGACCAGATTGATGTGTCCCTTCAGAGGAGGTTTACTTTTTTAATTTTTTTTCATAGTTTCAGCCTATTTGTTTTTTTTTTTAATTAAAAAAAACAAGACAGAAAAAGGATAGAAATGATACAGAATCCAACTATTCCCCTTCTGGGTATTTTCCCAGAAAAACTGAAAATGACACACTACAGCAATATGTGTGCACCCATGCTTATAGCAGCACAATTTGTAATAGTTAAATCTTGGAAACAACCCAAATGCCCATCAGCCATGGAATGGATAAAAAACGATGTGGTATTTTTATACAATGGAATATTACTCAGCTATAAAAAAGGATAATCTTGAGGCTTTTATAGGTAAATGGAGGCAACTTGAGACCATACTCATAAGTGAAATAAATGAAACTTACAATGTTTTTTAAGCAATACTGGGGATTGATTCCTGGGACATTCCACCACTGAGTTACATCCTCAACTTTTAGTTTTATTTAAAGGGCAGAATCTTACTAAGTTGCCCAGGTTAGGGTCAGACAGGATCTCAATACCTCAGCCTCCTGAGAGTCTGGGTTTCCAGGGGTGAGACACGTGGTCATCTGCATTTGTATTTTTAAGGTCCCTTATGGGGTGTTACAAGCTAGATGTCACTTTTTGTGTTGATATTTCATCTCGGTAGTTTCTGGGATATTATGGAGACCTGTAATTCCATATTCTTCAATATGAGAGCAGATTTTTCTTCTATTTTGGTTTTAAACCTGAAATACTGACTAGGATTGACAAGAAAACTTATTATTACTAAGAAATAGAACTTTAATTTTTGTCAAACTTACTCTTTCTCTGAAATACAGTTTTCGAAAATCTTTGTTTTATGAAAGAATGATGTTACAATTCCTCATATTTAGGTCAAAGGCTTTGTTTCTGCCCTTATTTCATCATTTAAACAGAAATTACTTGATTTGTATGAATAGTAAATGTTCTGAAGACGATGAGGTCAGAAGCCCAGAGATGGTTCATGGTACTGATTTTCAATTTCCTCTTTAGTTTTGGCTGCTGGAGCTTTCACTTAGTTTTTTTTTGTGAAATCATATAATTGTTTTAAAAAATTAAAAAAAAATTATTTCCAGATGTTTTCTAGTGGTGGATTTTCTTAGGAAATACGAGCCATCATACTGCTAGAAATGAAAGTTAGGTTAACATTCGCTAAGTAACGACTCACCAATGTGTATCTGATAAACAAAAATACCCAAATCTTCAGTACAATATTATGCCAGGCTCTTTTCATCTAGATTCCTAAATACAAGAAACTGAATGAATTTTTTGATATGGAATTTGAAAAAAAGAAATATGGATGAGATGAGATGAGAACTGTGGGTACTTTATTGAAAATTCAATAAAACCTATATTATATAAAAGTACAGAGCATTTAAAGTGGCATACAGTGTTAACAGTTTTATCTGCCAATTTCTTCACAAGGAACTGGTGAAACACTCTTTACTATGTAAAACTAAGTAAATAGTTTCTGTTTCAATTCAGCCAGGGTTCCCTTCCTTACTTTGTTCAAATGTTGTTGACCATCTCCTAAGTTTCTCTTTTTATATTTCAGGTTATTTTGTGCTAGAATTCTGCTTCTTGTACTAGGGACTTTAGACTACCAGAAAATGCTCAGATTCTCCCTGTGCTTGTTCAAAGTTCTCTTTATCAACACACTGTCTATCCATTCACTGTATCTGTTAGGGAGCCAGGACTGTCCTATATGTTCTGCAGAATCTGGAGCTAATGAACTGATAATATGGGAATGCACTCTATATATTTCCTTATCTCTGAAACCTCTTGTCTATTTCTAATCTGAGCAATGTCACCTCTGTGTAACTGCTTCTGACCTTGCTGATAGGGGGAATAATAAAACACCTCAGTTCTGATGGGTGGAAAAACTTCTTCTTTTTCTTTTTCTTTTTTTTTTTTTTTTTGGTCTTTTTATGACACGGTCCCACTATGCAGTTCAGTCTGGCTTTGAATTCACTTTGTAGCCCAGGCTGGCCTCAAACTTGCAGAGATTCTCTTGCCTCAGTCTCTCAAGTGCTAGGATTACAGGTGTGTGCTACTGTGCTTGATTGAAAAAACTTGATGGAGTTCTGAGCCAAAAGCACATTTGCTACTGAGGAGAATGAGGAGGCCAAACCCTTGAACAGTTTAATATTCTCCTTATTTGCAGAAACTCACAGGAGTTTCAAGTTAGCCATTTTATTATCTTCACTGAGTGGACAGCACTAGCTCTCAGAATTTAGCTTCTTATGGCCCATATGCCACAGGAGCCTAGATAGTTATGCAGGAGGCTAGTACGTTTTCTGTCATTATCTTTGAGATTATCAATACTTTAGTTATGCGCCTATCTTTAAAAGAATGGCTACACTGAACATCTTGCTTATAGATTTGACCACAGAGAAAAGATTACTTATCAGTCCTGGAATAACTCTAGCTATAATGTTTCTCCCATTGCAGAAGAAGGAGGAAAAGAGTGGAATTTACATTTCAACCAAAAGCAAAAAGAGCAACATTTAGTTTCAGCTAACAGACTTTCCTGACGCCCTATTATAACTTAAGCACACTGGTGGCAGCTTTTTACTCGTAAAAAATATTTGTTACAGAGCACATACCACTAAATGAACCAAATGTACAAAGTGGGGTTTTCTGTTTAAATAAATAAGCACCATTTGACATCTGATGAAAATATCTGCACAGCACCCTTTGTTAGCTTTAGCACACATCGATGAGGTTTTAAAGTTGAGAAACTGCCCTGTTAAGAAAGGAAGCACATGAAGAAACATGACTATTAGTTTTTCTTTGCTGCAAATGTCTGAAAATTTCACATCTAGAGTCTGTAGTTATTATAGGGTTTGGCATGTGGGTGGCTGAAAATATGGTACTTGGCCTTTTGGTGCCAAACTTTCACGCAGCTTCAGCTGTCTGTATACAAAAGACATGGCAGAATATGTTGCTTTACTTTTAATATTCAGAATTGTTCGCTGTGCCAGTGGAATAGTGAATATGTGGATGGTACTGTTGATCTTGGAGCCTGCCGGTCTCATAGAATCTTAATTGATGAAGACGCTGTTAGGAACAGAGTGAGCATGTGGGTGGGGGGTGGCTTAGTGAGAGTCTGCAAACTAGAAAATGTTGCCCCTGGCGCCATTTCCTCTTGAATCCCTGTCTCCCCCTCTGTTTAATTTTCTATTTCTTCCCTCTTTTCTGCTTCAAATTAATGTCTATGGTTGACTTGGTCCCTGCTTCTCATGCAAATAAAAATTAAATCACAAAATTCAAAAAATTCCAAGTGGACATTCTTTGGTTGAAATTACTTGACATTTAGTTAGTATTGTTGTCAGGGTGTGCAAGAGAATAGATTTAATACAGGACACATAATTTACAGGGTTACTTTATAATATTCACTCAAAAAGTCTGTTGCAAAAGAGTGCAAGAGATCTGTCCGTGTACTAGAGACCCAAAGAATCCAGCCAAGAGCCTGATTCTCACAGCAATGTCCTGCATGAGTTCAGTCTGAGGACGAGACCCCACAGCACTGCCTCTTACAAGTCTATGTCAAGGATCTACATTGAGAAGGTAAAAGGCCACTGGTGGAAGCTAGAAAGTCTGTGCCAGCCAGGTGAAGGATCTGGGCCAGAAGACTGAGGGATCTGCACCAGACCTAGAAAGCAGCACTCAAGGTGAAGACCAGGGCTCCCCAGAAGAGAACAGCAGCCACACCTGGCAACAGCAAGGATCCAAGCTTCTTGAGAACAGCTGAGTTCCAGGAAAACCAGCCACAACAAAGCTTCTTGGTGGGAAATCAGCGTCATGCAATCTTCCCCTCCCATTCTCATTTTTAAAATCATGTTGGCAACAATCCTCATACTTAGAGCCACACTGACTCAGGTATACTGGGTGTTCACACTCAAATTGATCATTAATCCACCATAGCTAGGTTTTGCGAAATGGAATAAAAAGGAAGTCCTTAGCTTTTGGACAACCATCACTAGATGTCTGATACAGTAGAGGTCTTGAACTTGAAGTGAGCTATCAGTGGTGAGTCATGATGACTATCTGCATTTCTCTTTTCTTTCCTTAGTCTTTTCCTTTCTCTTCTCATAATTTCCTTCTAGTTCTGTTGTTTCTCTGCATTCCTACCTAGTTACAATGGAAAACCATTAAAGTTGTACCTCCAAGGGAATGACTGGAAGTTGTAGAGAAGTTGTAAAAATCATCTCTTGAGGGTTTTAAAAAAATACAGTAGTGTTAATAATGACTTACCTGCCATAAACTCATGGGTAGTTCTCTGTTGCAGCTGGGACCTGGAGAACAGCCACTTGGGCTATGAGCTTAACAAAAGTCATGTTCTTTACATCAAAAATGATTTCCACGTATGGAGTCCAACCTAGAAAAGGCTGAGGATATGGCGTTCACTTCATTCATGGTTGTATTCATGAACCTTCTTTCCCCTAATTAGCATGCCTTTCTTATTTTTTAAGCTTTATTTGAAATAAATTTAATATGGTGATTTCAAAGAAGAAACATTTACTACTGTGAAATAAAGGGCTTCTTGTAGTTTGTCTATGTAGTTGTCCCTTGGTATTGATAGGGGATTAGCTCCAGAATATCCCTTGCAGATAATGAAGTCTACAGATGCTCAAGTCGCTGACATAAAGGGGCATAGTATTTGCATATAACATAATTCATCCTCCTACTTACCTTAAATGATTCCTAGATTACTTATATTTAATATAATATGAATGTTATATAAATAACAATTATATTATATTGTTTAGAAAATAGTGTCAAGAAAAAGTGTGTATAGTACGGATGCATTTTTCCCCAAATATTTTCAGTCTGTGATTGCTTGCAAATGTAGAACTCTCAGATGTGGAAGGCCAACTACATATTAATACCTGTTGGGCACTGGGTCAGGCTGAGGATCTGATGAAAAACAAAACAGATTCTTTTGTCCCAATATATTCACTGTATACTCAAGACAAGACCAGCTTCATGATTTATGAGGCCCTTTTCTAAAACAAAAATATTAGACTCCTTGTTTAAAAGCTATTGAAAATTTTAATATTTAATAGCAAGCACTGAACTAAGTGAGAGGCCCTTCTGAGTGTGGGGCTCTGGGAAGCTGCAAATATATGCAGCCATAAGGTCAGCCCAGGCTTGAGAGAGAGTGAGAATGTGTAAATGAATCCAAGTTTCCTGAAAGGCCAGAAGAGCACAGTAGGAGGTCTCCCGGAGGCAGAACTAAAGAAGCAAGAAGCAGCCTTCTTCTCAGAGATTCCCTGTTCTCCTCTGTGTTACCAGTGGGCTTCAGAAATATGTGCTTCTCATTTTCTCTCTCTTTCTGCAACACAGTAACCCAGCAGTGTTGTCTTGCCAGGTTGAGTGTATTTTAATATTGAAATCTTTCTTATTCAGTTAAAAAAATATCAGTGTGCATAAACTGACATACAACAATAAAAATCTTTCTAAAAATTCAATGAGGAAAATAATTTAAGTGTAAGAAGAGTAAATAAAGACATAGTTATATAATATACATTCTGTGAGATAGTTTATATTTGCAGGAGGTTGGTGGCAAATTTTGTGGATTTTTTATTGTAATGAAATAGATACAAAATTTACTATTTGAATTATTAAGTGCAGTAGTATTAAGTATAAAGTGTTGTGCAGTCATCACCACTACCCATGTCCCTAACCATTTTCATTTTGCAAAACTGACACTCTGCATTTGTTAACGATTCCTCTTTCCTTCCTTTTTCTAGCCCCTGGTAACCATCGTTTTACTGTCTGTCTCTGAATTTGATTACTCTAGTTGCCTCATGTAGTTATTTTTATGATGTTTTTTATTTTTAGCCAAATGTCCTCAAATTTCATCCATTTTGTAACATATATTGGCATTTCCTTCCTTTTTTCAACCTGAATAATATTCCATTGTGGGGATGTACCAAAATGTGACTGAGCCATTCATCCATAGATGGATACTTGGACAGTTCTCCCCTTTGGGCTATATGAATAAGGCTTTTGTGAACATGGTCGTGCAACTATCTGTTTGATTCCTTGCTTTCAATTCTTTTGGGTATACATTCAGCAGTGGAACTTTTGGATCATGTAGTTCTATGTTTATTTATTTATTTTTTAAAGGAACATCAGATTTAGCTTTGAGATTTCTAATAGCCCTTTCAACACAGGGAGCCATAAAGCACATGATTCACAGTGCCCTGAAAGTAAACACAGATCAGTTGTTTGTGGGATTAGAGAAAACTTTGTCTGGTGGCTGCTTTGGTAATGGAGCACCAAATGGGTAAAGAAGGTGCTTTGTAATGTACTGATTGACACGATCTGGGAGAGCCTTCAAGCCAGTGTAGCGCTGTGCTTCCTGAGGCTGTTCAGCTCAGCTGATGGCACAACGCCAAAGCACAAGGTGGAGCACAAAGACAAAGTGGTCCAGGTTTGGAGTGGTGCTGGATCCTCATAGAATGGAAATTCTGGAGGAAAAAACGGCTGGCAAGGGAGAGGGAAATTAAGAAACATACCTAAGGGATGAAGGGAGTTTTTCCGTAAGAAAGCATTTTTGGCACCTTGCAATTTCGAAGACAGCATTTTGTTTTTCAGGATAAACTCTTTGTTTCTCTCTGTAGCAAAGCATATTGCTGATTAACCATTGCTTTCATAAACTTTAAGTGGGCCATTCAGGCTGCCTTACTGCTGCTTAATGCCCTGTATTGAGCTCGCTCTTCCTGCAGTGCCTACCTAGTGTTTTGTTTTTATTAGAAATTCACCTCACCTCATCTATGGAGGGGAAAGAAAAGCGAAATTGTACCCCAGAGCTCGACAAGCCCATAAAATGGCAGAGATGCCTGAAGAAGACTGTCCTGAAGCCCCCGCCCTGACTGCCTGTGCTGTAATGAAATGCATGACTACAGCAGATAATAATAATCGCAGCAATGGCTCGTTACAGCTCCCGGATGATTTGGTGCCGTCAGGAGTGCGCTGTCCGCTGACATCCCAGGAGGCGAAAGGCGTCGGTGACTGCAGGCCCTGATTGGGGCAGTGAAATATTGCTGGCAAAAATTAAAAGGTCCCCATGTCAAAATAATTCATGATATGCATATCTTCCATTCTGATGAAACGGCTGATATCCGGATTAGCAAGATAATAAAACTGATCAGGCTACAGTTAAACAATTTAAGTTGGAGAGCTGTTCATTTTGTAGGTGTCACTTGTCAGATCAAGGGGTCAAAGCAGAATGAAAGGCTCTCCCCGGTAACCTTCCGATGATGTGGATCTGGAGTGTTCTTCATGATTTGTCCAAAGTTTTCATCATCGGGCTGCCGACTAGCATTACCGCGGCAGGCTGTATTCTGACATTCAAATCCCCGGAATGACAGGCTATTAGGAGAGGAGCACTGGCTCCTCATACATTAAGCACCGTATCTCTGACCTGTAATGTGAACTGATAGTGATATTGTAATTGAGTGAGTATGAAAAAAAAGCAGGGGGAGTCTTTATTAAAACATGGGAACAGAAAGGAAAGCATTTATATTTCTGATGATTTGCGGGTTTGTAAAATAAGCTTTTTGGTGATGATTTATATTCTTTTTCTGTGAGGCTGAGGGGTGTGTGAAGTGTTTATTTGGTGTACCCATTATTTAAGATAGCACAACTCTCCCCAGCCTCCTCTCCACATGCTGAGCAGGCACAGATCAGAAGAGATTTGCTCTGTAAAGGACAGTAGCTTGAAAATGAACAAAATGGACCCAAGTGCAACTGGAGGGCAGGATGGTTGCTCAGGATATTTGCTTTATAGCTCTACCTTCATCTTGCTTCCCCTGTACCTGGGCACTTTCTTTCATAAACCAAGTCCAAACGCCTGTGGAGGGTGGCCTCCATTAGTGTGCCAGTGACTCCATCATGGGGCAGTGTCATGCATAGTGTGACCAGTTTAATGTATATTAATGGGGTCACAGATGATTCCTTTTGTGTCTTGCAAGAGATACTCCAGACTAAGGGGGCAATTCAGGCAGATGGCTGAAGTCAAGGGTGGTTGTGAAATCCCTGGAACAGCCTGATTCTTTGGTGACTGTAAAGAAATTGAACTTCGTATGTGCATGCATATCTCTCTGTGAGAGTGTGTACACATGTGTGTATGGGTACAGTGTGTATATGTATATGAGCTATGCTACTGATTCAGGGGAAGAATTGCCCAGAAACATTATAGTAAGAATGTACCATAGCCGGCTTTAGGAAACTGAGGTTTTGGGACAAATTTTAACATTGAAACACTAACTGATCTTGAGCAAGTCAACCAACCAGCACCTCCATCTGTGAAATAGTGAAACAGTTGTCATAGTGTTGTGGGAAAGCAAAAATGACATAATGGGCATGAGGGCCTCTCTAAATTGGTATAGGAAAAAAAGATACTGTGATTAATAGGAATAAGGCTGACAAATGCTTAGCTCCATGCAAAAGTAAGGATTCATCTACATTTCCTGGATATTGTCAAAGGAGCTCCCATTTAGATTCTTCAAAATTTGAGGTATGTTTTAGAAAAATATCCTAAATGAAAGATAGTACTTTTAAACATTTTGAAAACAGTTATCTTCAGCTTCTATATAGACCTTGTCATTAAAATAATAATCTATTTTCATTTTGTAAATTTTTTTGGGTAAGAACTGTATGTGAAAGGCATCATAGTTTTTTTTTCTCCAAAATTGAAGCCAGAAAATATCACTCTTCTTGCTTTATAGAAGGTGGTACAGGAAAGGAATTCATAAATGCCAAAAACAAGTTAGCAATGAGGGACAGCTGAGGCAAGAATGATATGAGGATTTTGATTTGAGGAACTGGGTGGATGAATGATGATAAAATTTTTAGAATAATGGATGCTAGGAAAGGGATAGTTACTGGGTATAAAAATTAAGAATTCTGTTTAGGACATACTAGGTTTGAAATGTGCATTACACTATATGTTTTCCTGTGATGCAAGTTCAAGTATCCTTGAATGATTTAATGTTTATATTCATACAGAAAAATGTTATAAGTCAAGTAAGCTATAAATGAATGATAGTTAAATAGATAAATTATGATGATCAAGAAATTGATAAAATTCAACAAATATATCAGGCATAAGTATAAAACCCTTTATAAGGGATGTGTAATAGTTCTTTGGATCATTTTTTATGAAAAAAATACAACAGTCAGATGTAATGAGCATTGTAGACTAGGGTAGTCAAATAATGCCTCCTGTGGGAGTTTGACTGAGAAAGAGATCAAGGAATATGGGTTGATGGATGGACAACACATGGACATTCCATAAGAGGAAAATGTTGTTAGGAACTTCTTCAAATACACATCTGAATGAAGGCCTGTACAAATACAAATTTCTGATATACAAGTGTAATGAGTCAAATTAAATAGTAGGTCCAGATAGAAGTAAAGCGAAGTTGACACAATGGAAGAATGAGAGAGAGCTTTGTAGAATGATGTAGAAATAGTCACAGTTTTGTGTATTTGTATGCATTACTTTTTTCAGGGTCTATGAGAGGCTTGTGAGTCAAGGAGATGTAAGTTAAATCTGATTTCAATTTAGAGAGCATACTTATGCTTAACACACAAGATAACCAATGAAACTTTGAGCTGTCAAAGGATTCCTGGATGGAGATTAATCCCAGGCCCTGGAATTTTCAGGAACCAGAGTGTCACTCCATGCCCTGTTTATGAGGATGTATATGTATGGCCTGGGCCTGCCCACTGAGTGCCACATGGCATGTAGGAGGAGAATTGGGAGGGAAGTGCTTGGATAAACATGAGCAGTAAATACAATATTTTGTGTGCCTGTTCAATTTTATGTTTGAGGCCACTGTGGTAGCTATGCAGTTTTAGTGTTCCCTAAGCTAATTTACGCATGAGGAAGATCTGACTCAGTTTGAGTATACTTACAGCAATATTTTGAGTTATCAAGACAAAAACTTGTCAACAGGAAGTGTGGGTAGTTCAGTCTAGAATCTGGTTTCCAGTTTGAGGATCATTTTAGGTAGAAATTAATTTAGGATTAGTGGCTGGGCTTAAATTAGATGACCAATGATTGTGATCCTACTGTACTTATACTTTGAAAAATTACATGTGACAATTTTTAAGATTTATTTTTTATGTTCAGAAGTGCCATCAATGTCTGTTTTGCTTATGAAAGAAGGGAAGAAGGAACAAGTGAGCATGTTACCCAGTCTTGCCATGGCTGAAATTCTCCCATGGTGCCTCTCCTTACATGGTTATGTGATTACGTTGATGAGTTTCACAAGAAGTGATCAATCTCACTGCCATCAGCACCAGGTGAGTTGAAACCAGGGATCTCCCTGAACTAATACACTACAATGTTTATAGGTGTTTGTAATTCCTCAAAAATGAAAGTAAGTATGTATAATTACTATATATCCATTTAAAATTCTAAGTGGCATTTGTCAATCAACATATATTTTTACTTATAAGTAAAAGGGGAAGTAAATTTGGAAAAAACAAAGAAGGCACTGAAGTTGGTTAGCTCTTGTGTTTATGTTGAAAATAGAAGAAAATGTCATACAAGGACTAGCATAGATACTGTAGTCTTATATATATCATGTATAAGGTTATTAGCATAATTCAAATGCTATAAGTTCTCATTTCCAAAGCAGTGTTATTTGCTCTCTTATAACCATGTGGTTTAGCAAATATGGTCAACATACATCAAAGACTTTTGGTTGCATTGATCAAATGTCTATACATTTGAATGTATCACAGGCCTAAAACATTTTAGCCTTTTTCAGATGACTGATAATATGTAGACCATTCTGATATAAACTTATTTAGTTTCCAACATTTCCCATAAAACAGACCTTGGGCTGTCACTCTTCCATAATATAAGGAAGGTAACACTACCAAGTATTATCCTTTAGTTATCATTCTTTTTTTTTTCTTAGTTATCAGAAAGACAACTAGGACAGAGGGCCAGTACTGTTTAGGATTATGGTTTGAAATAGTCTGAGGCATGCATGGTAACTGTCTAACTCAGTTTCATAGATACAGGTTTTATATGTGTTGGTCAAAGAATTGGCACCATTTCAAATAAAATAAATGAAGTACTCAGGACTGCCTTTCTAATGGGAGGTAGTGTAACCTGGTGAATTAATGGCTCAGATGTGATAGCCTGGGTTCCAGTTCCAGCACCATCACATGTTAGATGTGTGATCTTAGATATGACACACCTCTCCCTGTTCCCATTTCTCTGTCTGTGAAATGAGGAATACTGATAAATAGTAAATCTCACCCTGGGTTTAAATGAGGAGCAAACTAGTTTATACACAGTGACTAGTGCTATCTAAAGCTGTTATCATTCACAACTTCCATTATAGATTTATAATGACTTGATGGGACTTCACTCTTTGGACATCTTGAGGTAGTTGTCAGTGGCTATCTTATTGTGAGATTAGAGCTTTTTATACATCACTAGTAAGACTGGAGTGTTTTAATACATCATTAGTCCTGCTGTTAACTGGCACTGTTTTTGGGCACTGAA
Organism: Dasyprocta punctata; assembly: GCA_004363535.1. Classification (NCBI taxonomy): domain Eukaryota; kingdom Metazoa; phylum Chordata; class Mammalia; order Rodentia; family Dasyproctidae; genus Dasyprocta; species Dasyprocta punctata. The sequence goes on from RJWM01013720.1 coordinate 46,066, forward strand.
ATAGAAGTTTTCCTACAGATCAAACTCTAGGAAGGAAGAGTAACATGGAGGGAAACGAGGAGGACAATCCGCGGAGGTTGGAGAAAGCTGCTGAGGGCTGTGGCCTGGAAAGAGATTCTAAAGGGGCTGCCCTCACGCTTTTGTGAGTGAAGAGTCAGCCTGGGTGCTGCTAGTATCTGCAGCTTTGCTCCTGAGTCCGCTCCCAGGAAAGGTGAACAGTATGTACATGTAGTGCTCTGTTTTGGCTCCAGGGGGCGACACTCCAGTTCTGGACATTTGTTTCCTCAGGCTTTTCTCTGTTCCTTTCCTATTTGCTTTCTGAAATACATTGTATTTTCAGCCCATCTAATTTGGGTGTAAGCTTGGCCAGCCTTGTTGTCATCTTAATATATATTATTTCAGCTTTTCACACAATCTGTAATTTATTTTATTGACTTTCTAATAAACTGGGGGGGGCACTCTTATTTCCATATGGATTGTGCATTTTGGAGAAGCTTCTCATGGCTCAGTACTAGAGCAAATCTATCCTGGCTCATTTTCATTCCTCCCATTTGAGGTTTATGTGTCTCTCCTCTCCTAATTTTTCATTAGAATATAATAATAGTCTGAGGAAAGGGTGATTTGATATGTGATATATTTCATTATGTTCTTATGGTAAGGATAGCGTCTAAAGTGGGAAAGCATCGCTAATTTTTCGGCACAGTAATTTATTCCGCAGTATTTAAATGTTGTAATTTTCACACGGAGGCACATGCTGCCACATCTATCTTCCCCTGGACCAGTCTGTCTTGCTCTTTCCTTTTCATCTGTTTTGTTTTTGCATATTTTTTTCATAAATTCGACAGATGGCCTCTTGATGAATCCTTGATAATACTGTCATGTAAAGCAGCTAAGACTAGAAATCATCTCACAACAATTTTTCATTGCAAAGGGAAAATTGAACAGAGACAAACATCACTAAGTCCATAACAACAGTCACAAAATATCTACTTCGTGTAAATAAAGAGGACAGCCTGGCCTCCTAAGACTCTTGCACAAATGCCAGCGTCCTTTTAAAATCCTCTGAATATTTTATGTTGTGTTTAGATCCCCCTTCAAGCTGGGGTTGGTTAAGATTTGTAAGTTTTCATATTCTGAACGTTTGCACAGCCTCTTTTACATGTCCTCTCCCTTCTCCCCGAGCCCCTCCTTTCTGGGCTTTATAATTGTGGATCAGGTGAAGTTTGCGTCCCTTCATTTCAAGGTCATGCACCAGTAGGACCATTTTCCTGACTCAGAGGGCACGTAATTTCACAGCCGTGTACTCCTCATTAATTCCCCCGAGTGGGGGCTTGAGAAGTTCCAGATCATAGGTTTGTTTTTGTCTTGTTCTCTGACTCAGTGCTTCACAAAGGGATTAGATTAACCCCTTTGATTGTCTTTATATTTTACTGCGTCACATTTGAAACAAAGTGATTTCTTTTACCCTCTCTTCCCCCACCTCGCTCCGCCCTTTTCCATTTCCTAGCCTCATATTTTCCCCCTCATTTAATGAATAGGTTGCAGTTCGTTAAAGAGAGTTTTGTGGTAGATACAGGGAATCGATCATTTACTGGTAGTAAATGCACTTTTCCAATATGTAACATGCACACACAAACACACTATGTATATATTTTTTCCCTTTCTCTCACTCTTTCTTCCTTTCTTTCTTTTCTCTTTCAGAAGTCTATCTGTTGAAGTCTCCAGGATTATCATGAAGATAAAATTTTGTGGTTCAGTGAAGATGTGAACTGAAATCCTTTGTAATCTAAATTCTTATATTATCTAAAAATTAGAGTGTCCCTAATCTAGAGCATTATTATGTTTCTCTGTGTCATTGGTTTCCAGGATGAATAGGCACAGGATCACAAATGAGACTGTTTCCTCATTTTTCAGTTCCCCATTTCTCCTTGCTTCCCATCCGTGTCCTCATTTCTGGCTCTGACGGCACCCATAACTTCTAACAGATGTTTGAGTGACTGATTAGGGTCCGTTATGATTTCTCAGGGTATGTGAGTCACAGCAAGTCTTCTTTGGAGGTTCTGAGAGTCACTATTCTTCATGATGATAGCAACAATAGCTTTTATATATCAAGTGTTTTTAAGTGTCAGGGACTTCAACATCTCCCGCTGAGGTAGGCACTGTGGTACCCATTTTACAGATTGGGAAACTGACCTACAGTTCCTCTTGTAAGAAATATTGCAGGCAGTGCTGAACTAGGGTTCTTGAATTTCACAGCACACTGTGTCATTCTGTTTACTCAATTGAGAAGTTGTTCTCTGCTCCAAATTTAAACCTAGTAGCCCTAGTTTCAAGGTTATGTCAATTCAAAATGAAAACTGTCCTCCATCTGGGGGGAGGTTTCATCCCCCCTTTTTTCTTCCTTTTGATAATAGACATATGCTGAGGAATAATCAAGCAAAATTGGGGTAAAATGTGCTTAATCCCAATGCGAGGGACAAAATATTAAGCCTGCTCTGCCCAACTGCCCTCTATTCAGGAGGCTGTGAAATCCATTGATAATGAAGCATCATTTCCGTGTCTGACAGAGCCACGTTTGAAATCTGGCTTCTCTACTGATAAGTTAGTCTACTTCTTAAAACCTGGGATAGATGTAGATTATTGTAAGGATTGAAAACATACAAGTGTAAAGCTCTTAGGAAGGTGTCTGGTGCAAGCACTCAAGAAGTGATAGTGGCTGATTTTGCTGTTAGAGGTATTATTTTATGGTTCAGCAGACATGCATCAAATCACGGCAAGGTCAGTTTACTTAGCCTACTGCAGCAAGGAGAGTGCATACAGGAACTCTATATCACCTGTCAAGAGGGGAGAAGGCTCTGATCATGGGAGCTGAGCTTTTACTGGGTGATTCTAGAGAGGATTTGCAGAAACAAAGGTGGATTTTAGACACAGTGCTGTTAGAACAGGTACAATTTTGATGATTGGCTGTTTTTTTTGTTTTGTTTTGTTTTGTTTTATGATTGACTGTTTTGGTAACTTTTTCCCTTGGAGGATTAAAGTGTGACTAGCATTGTTACTGGTAATGAAACAGAAGTTACTCATCTTAGTTGAAGGTGGGGAGTATTTCACAACCTTGTCTCTCTCTCATTGCAAATATGTCCTTGGATAGCCTTTTCTCTTCCTTGTTCTACTGTAGCCATAGAGAGACTCTCTTAGTTCAATCAGGATGCTCAGAAAACACAACAGAGGGAGTGGTTTATAAACAAAAATTTATTTCTAACAGTTCTGGAGACTGGCAAGTCCAAGATCAAGGTGTGTGAATAAGCCCTGCTTCCTCATAGCCATCTGTTCACCCTAACCTCACTTGGTAGAAGGAATGGCGTTCTCCCTCAGGTCTCTTCTGTAGGGGCACTAACCCCATTCATGAGGTATTTTTGCCCCTGACCTGATTACCTTTTAGAAGCTCTACCTCCTAATACCACCACCAGGGGGTAAGAATCTCAACATGGATTTGGGAGAACATAAAAATTCTGATCATAGCAGTGACTGTGACTGATAAATATTTACATTTGGTGGAAATTGTTTATGTGCTGGTGTGACTATAGTCACTTATGGCACAACTACAAGGCATTTTTTAAAAGCCACTTTCTCACTGCTGTGATACCTTCTCTAATGTTTAAATGCAAATATCTATCTATCTATCTATCTATCTATCTATCGTCTATCTATCTATGTATATATTAGTACTTACAAGTGCTTGGACTAGGCATTTAAAAGTATAATCCTCTCATTAACAACTTTATGAGGCAGCTGTTCTTGTCCCCATTTCAAGATGAAGAACTGAGACAGTGAGAGTTAGTGCCTGGTTAGGTCAGAGCTAGTTTGTGGCTAGTGATTGTGTCTCTCTGGTAGCTCCCATTTCTTCATGAACATATAATTTGCAGGAGGCATTTGGTGTGCCCTTTGGACTTGGAGAATTTTCATGGTTTCTTTCATGAGTAAAGCAAAATTAAAGATGAGATTTCTTTTGTCCTCTTTGCTAGATGGCATTTATGTTTTTATGTTATCTACGTACTTGTTTTCTTTGAATTTACAGGTAGATACTGGATGATGAAATATATAAATTTAACTTGTGGGCTTTGACCAAGCGGTTGGCAGAATGTACATACTCTTGGAACTTCTACAGGGCTGGTTGCATCGTGTAGCAGGAGTCCAGGGATATATGTTGCTACAGTGAAGAGTTAGGAGGTAATTAAATTGGGAGACAATTGGACAGCATGTTGAACTATGAACAGATCTCATGACTTTGGCAAGATGATGAAGTTTTCTAAAATACTAAAAGTCAGATGGAAGCAAGGCGTGGTGGCACAGGCCTTTAATTCCAGCACTCAAGAGGCTGAGGCAAGAGGATTGTTGAGTTAGAGACCAATCTGGGATACAAAGTGAGTTTAAGACTACCCTGAACTGCATACTGAGACTGTGTCTCAAAAAAATAGGTCTGGGGATTTAGCTCAGTGGCCTAAGTGCCTGCCTGGCAGGAGTGAAGTTGTGAGTTCAATTCCCAGTACCAATAAATAAATAAATAAATAAAAGTTAGATGGGCTTAGTTTTTTATTTTACAGTGGTACCTTGGTTCATAAATGTTTTTGTCTGCAAAAAATTTGGTTTGGAAACAGAAGCATTTGGCAAAATTTTGTTTTTGTTTGTGAACTCTACATTGGGTGATGAACTCGACTGCTGCTGTCTTTTCCAGAATCATGGAATAAATTAAGTTTGTGGACTGAGGTACCACTATACTTCAAAGTAAGAGGGCATTTATTAATGTAACAAATATTCTTTGAAACTGTAATATATGCATGAAATTGTGGTAAATTCTGGGAATACAGTGCTTTATAGAGATGAAGTCCTTGACCAAATCCCTCCCTTTTAATTCCATCCAACACTTATTGAGTACCTACCATACAGTAACACCACACACACACACACACACACACACACACACACACACATGCATGCACACACACTTAAAAACCAACTCAAATCCTGATTTCAAACCAAAGCAAAAACAGATTAGAGTAGAACAAAATATTTTGCCTTCAGTTATTCATTGCTTGCCTTTCAGCAAATGAAGACAACATTTTCTTGGTGACAATATTTTGAGATAGATGACTTTTGTTTAAAGATGTCTCTCACACAATGATTTTTGGCTACCAGGTTAATGTTCAGCTCATATTAATTCAGGCCAGGTACTGTGTTAAGAGCTTAGTCCCACTGAATTTTTCTGTCAAGAATGTGTAGTGGGTATTTTTCACTCTAATAAATCTGTAAGAACACTGAGGCACTGAGTGGGGAAATGAGTAGCAGGTTTCACACAGTGGAAAATGAGAGAAATGGGATCTGGATCCATTTCAAATTCAGTAGTCCTCCTCCTGTAGAGGGCAGAATTTCAGGCAAAACTTTATTTTTTTATTTTATTTTATCTTTTTTATTTAAGTGAAGAAGAAAAAAAAAGACATACATAACAAAGACAACAAGCAAAAGAGACAAACAAATGACTAGAGTAAATGCACAACAGTAACATTGCAGGTTTACAAAACAGAATGATAGAAACTTGACAGTGGTTGCAATACTGCGTATTGCTATCTTCAAAATGGTTACTTACATTAACAGATATAGACATATAAAACTGATCCAATCATATGAGTACTAATTGTTCTTTCTCAATAATGAATACATTCAGCAGTGGGTTCATTTTAGTTATCTTACATATACATATATACAGATTTATATCTTTTCCTTTTCCCTTTTCTCTTTCCCCCTTTTCCCTTCCCAATTACTTTTGCTCTTTGAGCTGCTTTTTACCCTTACATAGTATTTATTAGAGATTTTGGATCATATATACTTTTTCCGTTTCTTACACTAGGGAGACAATACAGTATTTAGATATGTGGGTTTGATTTATCTCAATTATGAGTATGGTCTCAAGTCGTGCCCATTTACTTATAAAAGTCTCAATGCAATCTTTCTTAATAGCTGAGTAGTACTCCACTGTATAAAAATACCACCTCTTTTTTATCCAGTCTTTGATTGATGGGCACTTGGGTTGTTTCCAAGATCTGGCTATTACAAATTGGGTTGCTATGAACATGGGTGCACAGATATCACTGTGGTATGATGTTTTCAGTTCTTCTGGGAAAATACCCAGAAGAGGGATAGCTGGGTTGAATGGGATCTCTAATCCTAGCTTCTTGAGGAATCTCCACATTGACTTCCACAGTGGTTGCACCAGTTTACACTCCCACCAACAGTGGAGAAGAGTTCCTTTTTCTCCACAGCCCCTCCAACATTTGTTGTCAGTTGATTTTTTAATCTTGGCCATTCTTTCTGGAGTGAGATGGAATCTCAGTGTTGTTTTAATTTGCATTTCCCGAATGACCATTGATGTTGAACATTTTTTCATATATTT
>RJWM01013721.1:0-52503 GCA_004363535.1 Dasyprocta punctata
AAGAAAAGAAATCTAGGGCCAGGAGTTTGGCTGCATGGCTGAAGTGCCTGCCTGGCAGGTGCAAGGTTGTGAGTTTAATTCCTGGTGCCATAAGAAAAAAAATAAAAATAAAAAAATCTTAATTACTCTTTTCAAAAAAAGCATTGAGAGAAAAGAAAGATGTTTTACACAAGACATAATCTGTGGTCAGACATGAATTGATTGTGTGTTCTGTGGTTGAAGTAAAATCTAAAGGACAAATTCAGTGGAACAATAACATTCCTCACACCAAAATTCAGTGATTTCATGGTTAATATGTCTTAAATTATTCAGAATTTTGGAAAACATCGTTCATAATGGAGCAATTGTATTTGCTATGAATGTCAAAATAAAAATAGTATGAAACTAAGATAGATGTTCAGAAATTTACAGAGAAATGGAAAATGAGCAAGATAAAAAGGAAGCATTTCCATCCTCATATTTGTCACATATTTAAGATGAGTTGAATTTAGGTAGCTGAATTTCAGATATGTGGTTCCCTGCCTTGTCTTGTTGAATACAAGTATGGAAATTAATTAGAAACCTCTGGCTTAGGGACATGCCTGGGCTTGTCCCATGCTCCAGAGGCTCTGAACTCCTCACAGCCAGATGCAAGGTCCTGGTGGTGCACTCCACCTATGTGTCTGGGTCCTAGAGATTCCTACCCAATGCAGTAGGGCAGAGTGTCCAGTGACACACTCAGAGAGTGAGTCCTGATTAGCTTCACAGAGGACTGAGCTCTGCCCAACCCAGCTTCCCAGCACAATCCATCAGGGGAGTGCCCAGCCAGCCTCACAGGACACAGAGGTACCTAGCCCAGCCCACCCCAGAACCCCATAGCCACACATCAGGGAGTGGCCAGCATAGCTGCAGGGCCTTGGAGAACTTGCACTCTGCCCATTAGGGCACAAGATGTGAGCTCCATTGTTCAGGGGTGTGGCCACACTGCAGGTCCTAGAGGTTGTGAGCCCTACCTAACCAGAAACAAAGCCCTAGAACTATATATCTGGTACATGTCCAGGCTGGCCTTGCATACCAGAGGCTCTGAATTGCTTGCAGTCAGATACAAGGTCCTGGTGGTGCCACACTCTGGGGTGTGCTCTACCCAGACACTTGGGTCCCAGAGACTCTTAGCTCCACCCAGCCAGGCTGAAGGTCTAGTGACCATAACACAGGTGTGTGTCTTTGCTAGCCACCTGGGTATTGGGGGTTCTGAAGGCTACAAAACCAAGTTCTAGGCCCCAGCAACAAACTCCAGGGGTGTGCCCATGCAACCTACAAGGAGGTTACAAACATTTTCCAGCCCAGCATAATAGAGTAACCCAAGAAAATACATCAGGGGAATGTGTGGCCAGCTTCACAGACCACAGAACACAAGGGTCCACTGCCATTATATGGAGGTATGCCACAGATAGCCACAGGCATATTGGAAGATTGAAGCTCTTCCAGCAGAGTGTTCCAGTGCAATCCATTGTGAGGCTGCCTGCCCAGCCACACAGGTCCCAGAGGAAAATAACAAAATGAAAGAGAAACAGGCAGTCTCAATGCCCCAGCCCATTGAGAACAAACCCAAGAGACACTGAAATGGAAGACACTGAGAGTTGCACAACTGAACTTTCTGAAATGATAGCAACAGAAGTAAAGAAACAGCTCCATGAAGCTATAGAGAAACTCAAATCAGAAATAATCTCTCAGCTAAAAGAAGTGACAATCATTATGAAAGAAATGCTGTGTGTATGCAAAGAAGACCAAGATAAAAAATAGCAGAATGTAAGAAAATCATGGAAACTTTGAATGAACAAAATGAAACACAAATAGAATGCATGAAACAAGTTCAAAAGGAAATTCAGAAAAGGAAAAATTCCGTGGAAAGTTGGCCAGATCACTTGAATGAAGCTGAAGATAGAATCTCAGACCTTGAAGACAGCATGGAAGCTGATGATCATGAAATAAAAGATCTCTTTAAAATAACAAGGAACCAGGAAACAACAATTCAACAGTTGCAAGATGATGCCAAGCGAAACAACGTACGATTAATAGGTGTCAATGTAAAAGCATGGGTCCATAGGAATGACCTGTGAAGACTAATTGCAGAAATAATAGCAGAAAACTTTCCAAACATGGGGAGAGAACCTAACATACAGGTAAGTGGGGCATACAGAACCTCAGTTAACCATAAGCAAAATAAATGTTCACTCAGACATATAATAATAAGGGTATCAGAAATACAGCACAAGAACAAAGTACTAAAAAATGTCAGAGAAAACAAACAGATCACCTATGAAGGAAAGTCTATCAGAATCATGGCAGACTTCTGAACACAAATTTTCAAGTCCAGAAGAGCTTGGAGTGAAGTATTTCACATCCTGAAAGAAAACAACTTTCAACCCAGATTGATGTACCCTGCAAAACTATCCTTAAAATTGATGGAGAAATAAGATATTTCCATGGCAAAAAACAACTGAAGAGATTTATGATCACCAAACTAACCCTAAAAAGAATGTTGAAAGACACTCTAGAAAGTGACAAAGATAGCTACAATCTTAAGAATAACAATAAGAGGAAATCACTAAGCAGGGTAAACAAACAGAAAATGTAGAAAACCAACAACAGAAAGATATCATGACAGGGATGAGCCAGTACATATCAGTTATATCAATCAATGTAAATGGTCTCAACTCACCAATAAAAAGAAACAGACTGGCAGAGTGGGTTAAGAAACAAAACCCAAAAATATGCTGTGTTTAAGAAACATATTTCACTCAAAAGGAAACTCACAGACTAAAAATCAAAGGATGCAAGACAATACTCCATGCAACAGGAACCCAGAAAAAAGCAGGGGTAGCTGTTTTGTTTGCAGACATTGTGAACTTAAAATCAAGAATGATCAAAAGAGATAAAGATGGTCACTACATACTTGTTAGGGAAAAACTTCAAGAGGAAGAGATTACAATCATAAATACATATGCACCAAATATGGGAGCACCCAACTATGTAAGAGAAATCTTAGTAGACATGAAAAACCAAATAAACAATAATATGGTTAGAACAGGGGACTTAATACCCCACTGTCACAGAGACAGATCAACCAAACAAAAAATCGGCAAAGAAATAACAGAACTGAATCAAACTTGTGAACAAATGAACCTGGTAGATGTGTGCTGAGTGCTCCACCCATTAACATCAGAATATACATTCTTCTCAGCCACACATGGGTCAGTCTTTAAATAGATCATATAGTAGTTCACAGAACTTGCTTAAGAAAATGCAAAGGGATTGAAATAATTCCATGCATATTATTTGACCACAGCACAATAAAATTAGAAATGAATGACAAAAACCCCCACAAGAACCCCATAAATATATGGAAATTAAATAATACTCTCCTAAACAATCAATGGGTCACAGAAGAAATTAAAGAAGAAATTAAATAATATCTACAATCGAATGACAATGCAAATAAAAATTACTGAAACCTGTGGGACAAAATGAAAGCAGTCCTTAGAGGGAAATTTATAGCACTAAACTTTCAATTTAGAAAAATGGAAAGAACACACATAAACAACTTAATGATGTACCTCAAACTTCTAGAAAAGAAGAGCAAGTCAAGTCCAAAGCCCAAAGAATGGAGGAAATTATAGAGATCAGAGCAGAAATTAATGCAATTGAAACTAAGAAAACAATACAGTGAATTCATGAATCAAAGAGTTGGTTCTTTGAAAGAATAAGTGAAGTTGATAAACCTCTAGCCAACCTTATCAAAAAGAGGGAAGAGAAAACTCAGATCCATGCAATAAGAAATGAAAAGCATGAAATCACTACAGACCCTGTGGAAATTTAGAAGATTATCAACACGTAGTTTGAAAACTTTTACACACATAGAGTCAATAACACAGAAGAAATGGACAGATTTCTAGAAAGTTATGAATTACCAAACTGAATCAAGAAGATGTAAAACTGCTAAATACCCGAATTCAGCTAATGAAATTGAAGATGTAGTTAGAACCTCACCAACAAAGAAAAGTCCAGTTCCTGTTGTGTTCACTGCTGAATTCTATAAGAAATTTAGAGAAGACTTAATCCCAACACTGTTCAAACTGTTCAATGAAATTGAAAGCAAAGCAAGTCTCCTAACTCATTCCTGGAAACAGGTATTACCCTACTATCAAAACCAAAGAAATACCCATTCAAAAGAGCAAATTACATGCCAATCTCCCTAATGAAGATTGATGCAAAAATCCTCAATAAAATACTGGCAAACAGAATAAAGCAAGTTACTATGAAGATCATACACCATGATCAAATTAAATTCATCCCAGGAATGCAGAGATTGTTCATGATACACAAATCAATAAATGTAATACACCATATCAACAGGGAAAAGGACAAGAACCACATGATCATCTCAATAGATGCAGAAAAAGGTTTTGACAAAATGCAACACTAATTCATGACAAAAAAAACCCTACAGAAAATTGGAATAGATGGTGTCTACCTCAACCTGATAAAAGCCATATATCATAAACCAAGAGCCAACATCTTACTAAATGGACAAAAACTGAAAATTTTCAGACTGAAATGAGGAACAAGACAAGGATGTCCATTATCGCCACTCCTATTCAGTATAGTGCTGGAAATCATTAGACAGAGCAATTATACTAGAGAGAGAAATAAAAGAAATAAGAATAGGAAGGAAAGAAGTAAAACTATCATTATTTGCAGATGATGTGATACTCTACATAGAATACTTCAAAAAATCCATTAAAAGACTTCTAGATGTACCAACCAAATTCAGTAATATCGCTGGATTTAAGGTCAGCACTCAAAAATCAACAGTATTCTTTACACAAACCAGAAACTCACTGAGACAGAAATAAGGGAAACCACACACTTCACTAAAACATCCAACAAGTGAAATACTTGGGAATCAATCTAACAAAGGAAGTAAATGAACTATACAGTAAAAATTACATTATTCTGAAAAAAGCAATTGAAGAGGATTTCACAAAATGGAAAGATATTCCCTGTTCATAGACAGGAAGACCAAACATTGTGAAAATGACCATTCTCCCAGAATAGTTATACAGATTTAATGTAATCTCAATCAAATCAGCTCTTGCATACCTCACAGAGCTAGAGAAATCATCCTTGACATTCTGGAACCAAAAGAGACATAGAATAGCAAGGGCAATTCTAGGCAACATAAGCAAGGCAGGAGGCATCTAAATCCCTGACTTGAAATTATATTACAAAGCTACTGTGATAAAATAAGCATGGTACTGGAATCAAAACCGACCTGAAGATCAGTGCAATAGTTTAGAAGATGTAGCCACAACTACAAACACACTCAGGCACCTCATCTTTGACAAAGGGTCCAAACATGTACACTGTAAGAAAGATGGCCTCTTTAATAAGTGGTGCTGGATAAATTGGCTTTCCATATGTCATAAACTAAATCTAGATCCATGTCTATTACCATGCACTAAACTGAAGTCAAAATGGATCAAAGGCCCTAATATTAAAACAGAGATACTGAATTTGCTGGAAAACAAAGTAGGTAAAAATCTTGACGACATTGGACTAGGCAGAGAGTTCATGAACAAAAGTCAAACTGCACAGGAAATACAAGTGGGATCTCATCTTATTAAATGTTTTTGCATGTAAAAGGGAATCTCCAAAAGAGTGAAAAAACCCACGACTTGGGAAAATATCTTAGCCATCTCTCCCTCAGACAAAGAACGTTTATCTGAAACATACAAAGAATTTTAAAATATCAGGCCCCTAGAATTCAATCCAAAAATGGACTTCTGAGATTAATATACACTTCTCAGAGGAAGAAATACAAATGGCAAATAAATATATGAAAAAATGTTCAATGTCAATGGTCATTCGGGAAATGCAAATTAAAACAACACTGAGATTCCATCTCACCCCAGAAAGAATGGCCAAGATTGAAAAATCAACCAATAACAAATGCTGGAGGGGCTGTGGAGTAAAAGGAACTCTTCTCTGCTGTTGGTGGGAGTGTGGGCTGGTGCCACCACTGTGGAAATCAGTGTGGTGATTCCTCAAAAAGCTCGGATTGGAGGTCCCATTTGACCCAGGTATCCTGCTTCTGGGCATCTTCCAAGAAAAATCATACCACAGAGATATATGTGAGCCCATGTTTATAGCAACACAATTTGTAACAGCCAAGTCTTGGAAACAACCCAAGTGCCCATCAATCAAGGAAAGGATAAAAAGTTGTGGTATTTTTATTCAATGGAGTACTACTCAACTATCAAGAAAGATTGCATTGAGGCTTTTGTAAGTAAATGGGCACGACTTGAGGCCATATTTGTAAGTGAAATAAATCAAACTCATGCATCAATACTGTACTGTCTCCCTAGTGTAAGAAACTGAAAAATATATACGATCCAAAATCTAAAATAAATACTGTATAAAAGGAAGAAATTGCTCAAAGAAGAAAAGTAATTGGGGTAGGGTAAAGGAGGAAAACTGGAAGGGAAAAGGAAAAAGACATAAATTTATATATATGTATGCCTAAGATAGCTAAAGTGACTCTACTGCTAAATGTATTAATTATTGAAAAAGAACAGCTAATATTCATATGAATGAATCAATTTTACATGTCTATATCTGTTAATCTAAACAACTGTGTTGAAGGTAACAATATGCAATATTACAACCATTGTCAAATTCCTATCATCTTGTTTTGTAAACCTACGATGCATTGTATTTGATTTGTTGTTGGTGTTTGCTTCTCTCTTTTGTTTTTTGTTTTTATTTTGTGTCCTTTTTCTCTTAAATAAAATATATAAAATAAAATGGGATTTGGCTTCAAAAAAATTTTGACCAAATATCCAGAATTTTGGACATCAAGAGTAGTAACAGAGAAAAGGAAGTGCACAAAAAATGAAAATAAAGAGGAGAAAACCTGAAAGTGAGAGATCAGAAACATGAACATCATTATGGAGTGATTGGAAAGAATAAATCACAGTTAATGAAAACCGAGATGCCAGGTCACCATATCTGAAAGAAATACATGAATAAAACTATTGAGATTCCAAAACAATGCCAGGAGAAACACTGACCAAAATGGTTTAACAATGTTTTAGGCAGTTGTAATTCAGATAATTTTGACTTTTCAAAATTGACAGCTACACTGACTCTCCTACCAATTTGTCATCAGCACTATTACACAAAGTAAACTGAATGACAGAAGAAAGTACTCAACTATTCAGCATTATGTGTAACTCAACACAATTATTCTGTGAAAAACTGAAATTATCATAAATACTTTTTTGAAATCTGCATACTACAAGCATTTCTCAAAAGTGAAGGCACAATTCCTTAGGAGACTTAAGGAAAAATTCGCTGTCGTTCCTAGAAAAACAATGAATAATTACATAACTCCATAACAGTCTGGAACCAGATAAACATGTTCATTGTATCCAGCAGAAATATGGAAATAAAAAATAAATTGAGAGACATTCTAGATTCAAAGACTGCAGACGGCCTTTCTGATAACTACTTATGTGGTGTCTAGGGCATGTAATTCTTAAAAAGTGACTGCACATGAAAAACAAATATTACACAAGATATGCAAGTGGAAAATAAATTACAATACTGACTCATGATGGTTAATCAGAGTCAGCTGAAGAAGCATGCAGAGAGGTGGACTGTATGCTGGACGTTGAAGAATGCAATTTAAGGTTTTGAGTTCATTGCTGTGTTTCCTACAAGCTCATACCAGGAGGCCAACAGTTTCAAATTGGAAGGTTGAAGAGTATATACCAAAAGCCTGAAGATCCAAGTCAGAAACCAAAGAATCTGCAGGAACCCAGGAGGTGCAATCCAAACTGAAGACAAAGAAGGAATGTCCTATGAAAAATGAAACCCAAATATCCTCCCTTACTTTCCTTTTATACCAATGAGGTGATGAGACACCTTAATGTGGGTACTCTATATCATGGGGTGTAGAATTTCTAAGAAAATTTAGTTATGCTTCTCAACTTCTCAGGTTGACACAATCAAGAACTACAATCCACCCCTTGTCAACTAGGCAACTAAATACTTTTCTTTAAACTAGTTTCAAGATACAAAGATATGCATATAATTGTGCCTGACATATTTTAACTAACCTGTGTACAAACAGAAATGCAATAATTTCCTCGCTAGAATAGAAGGTACATTTTCTTTGGTAGAAGTTTATCCTTATCCTTTTATAACTTCAATATTTTAGTAGGTTCAACAATGATTGAAAACCAGTATGAAATCTACCAACAATATATTACAATAGAAACATATTAGGGGATGTTCTGGTTTATACATTGTGTCAAGCTGAGAAGTCTAGAAGCTTAATTAGGTAACTCAGCAGCTCTACATGCTGGGGTGTAGAGGACAAGCAGTTACCTGTTCATTGTATCAATCTGAGAAGGTCAGAAGTTTAACTGAGAGACTCAACAGGGAGCCAGGGTTCTTACTTTGTAAATATCCTCACCCTGTGCAAAGGGAGGCAAGGATATTTGTGAAGCTACACCCACCCTGGAGGGAGGGGGTGGCCTGTGTACAATATAAGAGAGGAGAAGAGGCTTGCAATGCCCCCTTTTTACTCTGGCTGCTTTTGCTCAGCTGCTGCCTTGAAGTGTTGCCCCAGTGCCATGCCACCCTGCCTTGGAGCCAGCTGATTATGGACTGAAACCTCCAAAACCTGCAAGATAAATAAACCTTCCTTCCCTAATTTGGGTGTTGGGTGTTTTGTCTCAGCAATGAGTGAAAAGTAACTAGGACAGGGCATAAATAGTACAATTACAATCCTCTTCTCTATAACTGATCATGAGATCATAGCTGGTATTTATATCTACCTTCTTCTATCACCCATTTGGAATTACCTTTGCCTTGAGCAAGCATCTCAAAAGATTTTAGTTCTTTTCCTGGTGGAGTGACCCATAACTTTATGACTGAAGGCTCTGGATCATTTGTCATTCTTCTTGCATTAAGTTGTTATAATTTTCCATTGACTTTAAAGAAAAGGGCTTAGTGGTACTGAGAGCCAACCTATGGGTTATCCTGCACTCTATATATATACTCTTCCTGCATTGTGCAGTAGTAACCAATTTTTCCCTTTGTAGTCTAGTAATCACCATGAAAACACTGCAACTCCCATTTTGCTTGTTTCTTCAGAGGCAAGTTGAAAATTACCAGATGGAAGTTTTAACTTCTAATTCAATCATATCATTGTTCTTCCTGAACTTGAAAGGGAAGTAGGTCTCCCTAACTCATTCCTAGAAATAAGTATTAACCTAATAACAAAGCCAGAGAAACACCCAACCAAAAAATAAAATTACAGGCCAATCTCCCTCATGAACATAGATGTAAAAATCGTCAATAAAATACTGGCAAATAGAATGCAGCAAATTATCAGAAAGATTATACATCATGATCAAGTGGGAATCATTCCAGGAATGCAGGGATGGTTCAACATATGCAAATCAATAAGTGTAATACACCATATAACAGGGTCAAGGACAAGAACCACATGATCATCTCAATAGATGCAGAAAAAGCTGACAAAATCCAACACCGATTCATGATAAAAACCCTACAGAAAATCAGAATAGATGGTGTCTACCTCAACCTGATAAAAGTCATGTATAATAAACCAACAACCAACATCTTATTAAGTGGAGAAAAACTGAAAACTTTCCACCTAAAGTCAGGAACAAGACAAGGATGTCTATTATCACCACTCCTGTTCATTATAGTTCTGGAAATATTAGCCAGAGCAATTAGACAAGAGAAAGAAATAAAGGGAATAAGGATTAAGGATAGGGAAGGAAGAAGTGAAATTACCATTATTTGCAGATGATATGATACTCTACATAGAAGACCTCCAAAAATCCATTAGAAGGCTTCTAGAAGTAACAACCAAATTCAGTAATGTAGCTGGATACAAGGTGAACACTCAAAAATCAACAGCATTCCTGTATACAAACAACAAAGTTACTGAGAGACAAATAAGGGAAACCACACCCTTCACTATAACATCCAAAAAGTGAAATACTTAGGAATCAATCTAACAAAGGAAGTAAAAGATCTATACAGTGAAAATTACATTACTCTGAAGAAGGAAATTGAAGATTTCAGAAAATGGAAAGATATTCCCTCTTCATGGATAGGAAGAACAAACATCATGAAAATGGCCATTCTCCCAAAATTATTAAACAGATTTAATGCAATCCCAATCAAAATACCACTTACCTACCTCACAGAGCTAGAGAAAGCATTCCTGAAATTCATCTGGAACCAGAAAAGACCGGGAATAGCAAAGGCAATTCTGGGCAACAAGGGGAAGGCAGGAGGCATCACAATTCCTGACTTGAAACTATACTACAAAGCCACTGTGATAAGATCAGCATGGTACTGGAGTCAAAACAGACCTGAAGATCAATGGAATAGATTAGAAGATACAGCCACAACTACAAACACACTTAGCCACCTCATCTTTGTCAAAGGGGCCAAACATGTACATTGGAAGAAAGACAACCTCTTTAACAAATGGTGCTGGAAAAACTGGCTTTCTATATGCTGTAAACTAAAACTAGATCCATACCTATCACCATGCACTAAAAGAAAGTCAAAGTGGATCAAAGATCTGAATATTAAAACAGAGACACTAAACTAACAAGAAGATAGAGTAGGTAAAAATCTTGATGACATAGAAGTAGGAAGAGAGTTCATGATCAAAAATCAAATTGCATGGGAAACACTTCCCAGAATCAACAACTGGGATCTCATCTTACTAAAAGGTTTTTGCACGTCAAAGGAAATCTCCAACAGAGTGAGAAGAAAACCCACAAATTGGGAAAATATCTTAGCCAATTGTCCTTCAGACAAAGGACTTCTATCTAAAATGTATAAAGAATTAGAAGAAATCAGGCCCCTAAAATTCAAGAACCCAATCCAAAAATGGGCATCTAAGATGAATACACACTTCTCAGAAAAAGAAATACAAATGGCAAATAAATATATGAAAAATGTTCAACATCAATGGTCATTCGGGAAATGTAATTAAAACAATACTGAGATTCCATCTTACTCCAGAAAGAATGGCCAACATTAAAATATCAACCGACAACAAATGCTGGAGGGGTTGTGGGAAAAAAGGAACTCTTCTCTACTGTTGGTGGGAGTGTAGGCTGGTGCAGCCACTGTGCAAGTCAGTGTGCAGATTCCTCAAGAATCTAGGATTAGAGATCCCATTCAACCCAGCTATCCCATTTCTGAGCATTTTCCCAGAAGAATTGAAAACATCATACCACAGTGATATCTGCACACATGTTCATAGCTACACAATTTGTAATAACCAGATCTTGGAAACAACCCAAGTGCCCATCAATCAAAAAATGGATTAAAAAGATCTGGTACTTTCATACAACAGAGTACTATTCAGCTATTTAGAAGGATTGCATTGAGACTTCTATAAGTAAATGGACACGACTTGAGACCATACTCATAAGTGAGATAAAACAAACCCACATGTGTAAATACCATATTGTCTCCCTAGTGTAAGAAACTGAAAAAGTATATATGATCCAAAATCTATAATAAATACTATGTAAGGGTAAAAAACTGCTCAAAGAGCAAAAGTAATTGGGAAGGGAAAAGGGGGAAAGAGGGAAGGGAAAAGGAAAAGATGTAAATCTGTATATTTGTATATGTAAGATAACTAAAACGAACACACTACTGAATGCATTCATTATTGAGAAAGAACAATACTCATGATTAGATCAATTTTGCATGTCTATATCTGTTAATGTAAACAACCATTTTAAAGATAGCGATACACAATATTGCAACCATTGTCAAGTTTCTATCATCCTGTTTGGTAAACCTGCAATGTTCCTGTTGTTCATTTACTCTGGTCATTTGTTTGTCTCTTTTGCTTTTTGTCTTTGTTATATGTGTCTTTTTTTTTCCACTTAAATAAAAAAAAGACTATTTCATCTACCTATCCATTCATCTGCTTCTAAGTGGTGAGGAACACAATACAACCAGTGACTTGCTTGAGCATGATCTTATTACCTCATTTTTTTGTCTATAAAATGTGCTATCAGTCAGAGGCTATGCTATATTGAATTCCATTATGGTGGACAAGGCATTCTGTAAGTGTGTGGATGGTGGAATTGGCATAGAAAAGGCATATTCATATCCAGAATATGTGTCTATTGTCAGTGCGGACAAAGTGCAATCATTTACCTAATGGAAATGGCCTAATATGATCAATGGAAGTGGTCTAATATGTGTCACAAGGGCATAGGTTGAACACCATAGGGAATGGTGCTATATTGAGGACTTAGTATTGGTCTCTGCCCCTGGCATATTGGGCAATCAGCTGTGGCTGATGCCAGATCAGACTTTGTGAGTGGATGTCTATGTTGCTGAGCTCATGCTGCATCCTTTCTACCATGGCCACTCTGTTTATGTTGCCACAGGGCAATGACAGGGGTGGCAGAAGAAGGAGGTCGATTGCTCTCCTCAGAATGGGATATCTTATCCACTATTAATTAAAGTCCTCTTCTACTGATGTCACCTTTTGGTAAGCATTTTCATAGAAAGCAAGTATTTTTACATTCTTTGCCCATATGCAGAGGTCTGTCCATATACATCTTCCTCAAATATCTTTGCCACTGATTTTACAATTATGTCCCTTCAAAGTTCCTGATTATTAACTCGGACCATTGACTACAATCCACGAATCAGCACATGGTTTCCCCTGACAATTTCTCCTTCCAGGTGAAATGTTCTACCAAATGCACTGCCTGAATTTCTGCCCACTACAGTGATTTTCCCTCATGATAACACTTGGCTGTCCAGAGATATCCCAGGAAGAAGTAACACTGCAGTTCTTTTTCTTATAGATGGTGTTATAATAATGGGTAGGGTTATCTGTAAACTAGGCACTACTCCCTTCCTTTCCTCTAACAGTTGATTATATGGTACACCTCAAAAGCCCATAGGTGCATGCTGCAAAACAGAAAACAGTATAACAGGCATATGATCTGTTGGTATCTGGGCACTTTCCTTTCAGCCGGCAAGGCCAGTAGTGTATCTTCTCTGTCTTACTTCAGGGGTATAATAAGTCAACATCTCTATGTCACAACTTAATTTGTAGGGATCTAAATTACCTTTCCCTCCTACAGGATTTCACATTGGTTCATTACAAGAATGATATTCCAATGATTGTGCATAGTGAGGAAGAGGCTGACCACTATGAATTTGTTAGTGAGCCATTTCAAAACCAGAGGATGGGAAATAAATCCAACAAAAATTTAAGGTCCTTCTACCTCAGTGAAATTTCTAGGTGTCCAGTGGTGTGAAGCATGTAGAGATATTCCTTCTCAGGTAAAAGATAAGTTCTTGTTTCTGGCTTCCCCATGACCAAAAATCAGGCACAATGTCTAGTGGGTCTATTTTAATTTTAGAGGCAACATATACTTCACCTAGGTATCTTACTTCAGTTCCTTTGCTGAGTTATTTGGAAATCTGCTAATTTTGAGCAGGCCTCAGAAAGGAGGAAGGCTCTGCAATAGATCCATGCTGCTATGCAAGCTGGGGACATCTGATCCTGCAGATGCAATGATGCCTGAAATGTCAGTGACAAGCAAAATTGAGGTTTGTTATCTGTGGCAGGCATCCATATGTGAATTGCAGGGAATCCTTCAGGATTTTGGTACAAGGCTCTCCCATCATCTGAAGACAACTACTATCTCTTTGAAAAACTGCTTTGGCCTGCTACTGAGCCTAAGAGGAAACTGAACTCTTGACTATAGGGCATCAGGTCACTACGTGACCTGAGTTGCTGATTATGACCTGTATTTTCTGATCCACCAACTCATAAGGTTGGACATATATAGCAACAATCTATCATTAAATGCAAGTGATATGTTCACGATTCAGTCAGAGCAGTTCCACAGAACTTCACTGCATAGTCCTCTGGCTGTCAATGACTTGCCAACAAATTCATAATGGTCACCTTGCTCACGAGGCACAATGATCAGAACATCATTCTTGTAATGGACCAGTGTGGAATCATGTGGGAGGGAAAGGCAATTTAGATCCCTACAAACTAAGCTGTGACATAGAGATGTTGACTTAATATGCCTCTGAAGTAAGACAGAGAATGTATACTACTGGCCTTGCCAGCTAAAGTGAAATCATTTCTGATAGTCGTTATGAATAGGTATGGAGAAGAAAACATTTGGTAAATTAGTAGCTGTATATTAATTCCCTAGGAAACATGACCTCAACATCACTCACAGGGTTCTCTTTCTGTAAACTGGCTAAAATCCAGGAACTTGTTGAGGGACTGTATTTCTTTGCTACCACGATTTGAAGTATGTTTCTGTTCACTTGCCCTTAAACTTTTTGATTGTATAAATCTAGTAAAAATTTCATATGTTTCCAAATAGTTCATTTTTGATAGCATTGTCGCTAATCAAGCAATGTCATAGGTTCACATGTGTCAGGTTATTCTGGTTATTTTTCAGCTTCTGCTATCCATTACAGTAAGTATGTGTTCTTGCCTTTGGGAACTAAGTGCTGCCACTTCACTTCTGCCACTCTGTGATACAATCAAGCCCATTTCCCTTAAATGTTCTAATTGAGTAACCACAGTCCTCACTATAGTTCTGGCATACAGAGAAGAGAAATGACAACATGCTTCAAGGATGCTGGTTTTCCCCTCACAAATCTGTTTGTCAAGAGTTTGGTGAAGTGTATCTTACCTGCATCATCCCAATATACAGGATTAGATTGAACATAACAGATTCACTCTAGCATTCCCATCTCCCTAGGCCTCTAAATTTTCTCATTAATAGTAAACAATAGGATATCAGGTATCTCTAACACATTTTCATTGGGTCATTTTGGAGTCATACTTTTGTATACCAGCCAAATAAACTGTTAATATCTTTCTTTATTCATATGAGTTACAACATTAAATTCACAACCCCTAGTTAATTGGCCCATGTCAAAAACTAAACCTGATCCAAGAGTATGTTTTTGCCACCATTATTCAACACTCATAAAATTCACTCCCACATAAGCTCATTAGGCCTCTGCTTATAAGGATTAGAAAAATCAAGACGTTCTTTGGGAGAATAATAGACTTTCTCATAGGTCTATTCACCATATGTTCTTCAACCTTAGAAATCTTCTACAATTCATATCTGGTTATGGGCCTGGAGGCAAAAGTGGATGGTGAATGTCAGTCCTGAGGAATGTCAACATTATCCTGCTTGGCCAGCACAGGATTAGTTTCCTGTTACACATATTAACATTGCAGGTGGTAGAAGCAGCCATGACTTTGGCAAAATGCATGGGAAAAATTTTTCCTGTGGCTAAACAATCTCAATAGAATTTGAAAACTCTGCTTCCTCAGAATACCCCCACAAATTTCCATCTCAATTTATGGTATTCCATTCTTTTCCAATCAGATCTCTCACATTTTCTTAAGGTATCATTCAAAGCTGAGCATTGAATTTATGTTGTATGTAGTTTAAACAACAAATTATGAGGGACTTTATTTGTGTTTCTGCAATGTCAGGCAGCTAAAAAAGGAGATTTTCTTTAAGGGAACACTTAGAAATTTAAATTTCTTATGCATGTCTTGAGATGGGAATTTAAATGTTAGAGCTCCTTATTTTCCTTTATCAGTTTGTCCTCACAGTTAGAAGAATTTAGACTTCCAATGTTTTGAGTTCATTGTTTTCCTTCACTAGTTCTTCCAGAGTTAGTAAGACCAACCATTCAGCATCACTATAGTTCCTACTCCTCGAAATATAATACAGTTTTATGTATGGAGTATCTAAATTTCTGACATCTCACAAGTGGTGAGTTAGGATAACCAAAAGAATCTACATGAGGTGGAAGGTTGAAGAGTCTGCTCTAAACAGCTGAAGGATCCAAGGCAGAAGTCAAAAAGTTTTTACTCTAGCCAGAAGATCCTGTTTAAGTTGGGAGTGAAGAATGGAGCTCTTCCAAAGAATTGAACCCTGTCCATCCTCCCTCATTTCCCATTTATACCATCCAGGAAATTAGCCTCCCTAGGTTTTAGAATTTCTAAGCTGATTTAGTTAAGCTACTAAACTTCTCAAATTGACACAACCAACCAACTATTACAAATTGGCAAATCCATGATTTTCATATTAAGAATTTTCTTGCAGATACCATGCAAATGGCCTGATTTTGCCCTTTGTTATGCCTGGATATTGGGAGATGTTACTTGGAAGACTTTCCAAGTTCTGTCTAACAATAATTCCATGAGGTGTCCTTTAGAGTAATTTCTTGATATAAAAATCAGTTCTTCTTTAGGGAGAATCATTCAGATGTTGGGTACTTTTGTAGAAGACAATGAAATATGTCCCATATATTACAATTGTTCAAGTTCCCAACGTGAATGTATATGTTTCAGGGACTTTCTACTTTTGATATTGTGATCCATAGGCCATGTGATGTTCTCTTATGTTCAAGACAGAAGTAGCAAGGACCTCACAACTCGTTCATTCTTCATTCCCATACAATCAGTATCTCGCTGAATATTTGACTCCTTTTGACAATGCGACTAAAAGAAACAGTACTTTTAACCCATTTCTAAACTACCGATTGTTTGTGTTTGGAAGATAAACAGAAAGAAATGAATCCTGAGTAAGTACTTGCCTAAGAGAAACTCTTGGTGCAGTATTCTCAGGTTCTTTCTTCTGAAAAAATACTTCCTCCTCTCCCCAAACTCTATCTTGTATTGGCTCTGGCCTCCTTATCAATGCCCTGAAAACATTGTTCTTCTCAAGTGTCACATAATCCTTGGTTTCCCTTGATTAGTCTCTACTCTTCAATATCAACTCCAGTACACATGCCTACCATCAAAGTCATTACTTTGACACTAACATTTGTTCTAAACAAAAGAAGATGTACTATTTTTTCCTTTTAATGGGTATCACAACAAAATGTATGCATGTTAGGAAAATGCTGTGCACTGTGAAAGATTCATTTTCCTTTAAATTATTAAAATATTTTCAAGTATTTGTTGGTGAGTAGTATGTTACACAGTTTTGCAAGTGTAAAGAGATGCCACTTATATTTATTTAGAGAGCAAAACTCAAAAGTATATCATGATCAGTTGTATGACCAACTTCTCAACACAAACTTTCCAGCAAACAAGAGTTAGCAGTGAAATATTTCAAGCCCTGAAGGAAGACAACATCCACTAAAGATTGCCCTATCCTGAAAAGATACATTCCAAAAGTGATAAGAAAATAATATACTTCCATGGCAAAGTACAATTTAAGTAATTTATGATGACCAATTTAATCCTACAAGGATTACTGAAAGATATTCTAGTCAGGTATGAAAATGATCACCATTCCAAGAAAAACAGCAGCATAAATCCAGCACCAGGGTATACAATTAAACAGAGGGGAAAACAGGGAACCAACAGCAAGAAAATATCACAACAAAGATTAACTAATGTATTTATCAGTTGTAGCTATCAATGTAAGTGGCCTCAAATTGCCAATCAAAAGACAAATAATGGGCGAATGGATCAACAAACAAAATCCAAAAATATACTGTATACAAGAAACAGATTTAACTAAAAATGGAATTCATAGACAGAAAATCAAAGGATGGAAAACAGTCTTCCATGAAACAAGAACCCTGGAAAATACAGAGATAGGTATTCTGTTTGTATACAATGTGAACTTCAAACCAAGAGAAATCAAAACACTGCATACTTGGGGAAATCTTCAACATTAAGAGACAGCAAACATAAATATATATGCACCAAATATGGGAGCACACAATTATATAAGACAACTATTCATAGACATGAGGAAAACAAACAAACAAGCTATACCAGGATTATAACATGAGACCTCAATGTACATTGTTATAGAGAGATAGATCAACTAGACAAAAAAAAAAATAAGTGAAGAATTATCAGAACTAAAAGTTCATTTGAACAAATGGACTTACTAGATATTTTGAGAATGCCACAACCAACATCATCAGACTACACATTCTTCTCAAGTACACATGGGATATTATCTAAAATAGACCATATATCATCTCTCAGAACATGCTTAAGTAAATGCAAAGGAATTCAAAGTATCCCATTCATATTATACAACTTTAGTGCAATGAAATTGGAAGTTAATACAAAAGAATCACAGAAACTCATTACACATTTGTAAATTACATAGCACCAACCTATGAAATCAGTGGGTTACAGTTGAACTGAATGAAGAAATTCAACACTAGGGACAACTAAACAAGAATATAGATAAAATGTACCAGAAGTTACGGAACACAATAGAAGCATTCATATGAGGGTTATCGAAAGTGATTTCTCACATCAGGAAAGCACAATGTGTACAAACAACTTAATACTGTGCCTCAAACTTTTAGAAAATGAGGAGCAAGACAAATCCAAAGCCCATAGAATGCAGGAAAATGTAAAGATCAGAAGGAAATTAAATGCAACAGAAATGAAAAGCAACACAAGAATCAATGAAACGAGTTGGCTTTTTGACAGCATGAATACAACTGATTCTAAGCCATCCTTATTAAAGAAAATAAAACA
Source organism: Dasyprocta punctata (assembly GCA_004363535.1). NCBI lineage: Eukaryota > Metazoa > Chordata > Mammalia > Rodentia > Dasyproctidae > Dasyprocta > Dasyprocta punctata. The sequence continues at coordinate 18,662 of RJWM01013721.1, forward strand.
CTTAAATTCCTGAATTTAATAAGGAAGAGGGTGAAATCACTACAAATCCCATGAAATTTTAGAAAATCATCTATATTATTTTCAAAAATTGTTAGTTAGATGGGAAAACACAGAAAATAATGGAAAGACTCTTAAATACTTACTATTTTATAAAGCTAAACCAAGAAGACATAAAAATTCTGTACAATACAATACCAAAAGCTGTGATTTAAAATGTAATTAGAAACTTACTAACAATGAAAATCCCAGATTCATTTGAATTTACTTCTAACTCTACGAGAAATTAAGAGAAGATTTAATGCAAATTCTCCTCAAAATCTTCAATGAAATTGAAAGGTAAGCAACATCTCCTAACTTATTTCTGGAACCAAGTATACCAATACAAAAACCAGACAATGATCTAACCAAAAAAGAGAACTACAAGACAAACTCCTTAAGGAACACAGATGCAAAAATCTTTCATCAGATACAAGCAAATAGAATGCAGTGTATCATCAAAAGTAGAAAAAGTGAGATTCATTCCAGAAGTGAAGGGATGTTTCAACATTTACAAATAAAAAAAAGTAATATATCATTTCAAAAGCTAAAGACAAAATGACATGATCATCTCAATAGATGCAGAAAAGTATTTTGATAAATTTCAGCATGTATTCAGGATAAAAACCATACAGAAAATTGGAATAAATGATCTGTAGCTCAGTGTGATAGAAACCATCAATTACGTCAAAAATCAATGTCATGCTAAATGGTTAAAAACTGAAAACTTTCAGTCTAATATCAAGCAAAAGACAAGGATGTTCCCTATCACCAATCCTGTTCAATATAGTTCAGGAAATGTTAGCAAATGAAATTAGATAAAATAGAGGAACAAAAGGAATAAGGAAAGAAATGGGAGAACTTACATTATCATTATTCACAGATGACATGATACTCTAAAACAAGACCCCAAAAATCCATTAAAATCTCTTAAATTATAAAAAACAAATTCAGTGGCATAGCTGGATACAAACTCAATACACAAAAATTAATAGCTTTCCTGTACACAAAAATCAAACTCACTGAGAGAGAAATCAGGGAAACCACACCCTACACAATAGCATCAAAATGCCTAAGTATCAATCGGATAAAGGAACTAAATATCTAATTATTGAAAATTACATTATCCTTAAAAAAGAGATGAAGAAGATATCAGAGAATAGTAGTAAGGGATGCCTTGATCATCTACAGAAAGAACAGACATTGTGAAAATGGCCACATTCTCAAAATTTTTATAGAGATATCATGCAATACAAATCAAAGTACCATTAACATACATCTCAAACTAGAGAAAGATTTCTAAAATTCTCTGGGAAACAGAAGAGATCTAGAATTGCAAAGCCAATCGTGGGCAATGAAGACAAGACAGGAAGCATCACAATCCCTGACTTGAAATTATACCACAAATCTATTGTAATACAATCAGATTGTTCCTGGCAATTGTTCCTGGTGATAAAACACAACTGAGGATAAGTGGAAGAGATTAGAAGATGCAGACACAACTACAAACTTAGTCATGTTTTCTTTGACAAGGAGACTAAACATGTTCACTGGGAGAAAGTCTCTTTAACAAATAGTCCTGGAAAAACTGGCACTCTGTATGTGCTGAAGATTAAAGGTAGTCTACTGTCTTTCATAATGCACTAAACAAAAGTCAATATCAAACAAAGATCTAAATATTAAAACAGAAATACTAAACCTACTGGAACTTCAAGAAGTAAAAAATCTTATAGACAGAATGGTAGGAAGTGTCTTCATGAATAAAAAGAAATAGCACAAGAAACACTTCAAGGAATCAGCATCAGGGATCTCATATTAAAATGCTTAAAAATATCAAAAGAAATCATTCATAGAGTGAAAAGATAACGTGAATGAGAAATAGTTTTAGTCTGCTCTACCTCAGAGAAAGAATTTATGTCTAAAATGTATATAAAAAAGTGACAGTAATCAAAAAGTCAAATATTGAAAGTCTTAAGCCACAAATACAGAGCTGAGATGGGTATACACTTCTCAGATGAAAAAACATAAATAGCAAATATATACATGAAGAAATATTCAACACCATTCATCATTTGAGGGGTGCATATTAAAGCAACACTGCCATCTCACTCAGTAAGAAAGGCAATCATCAAGAAATTGATCTGTAACAAATGCTTGTGGGGATGTGGAGAAAAAGCAACCCTTTGTTGGAATGTATACTGGTCCAACTACTGTGGAAATCAATCAAAATGTGGAGAGTTCTCAAAAAATTGTAATTAGAGACCCTATCTGATCCAACAATTACCCTTCTGGGTATTTTCCCAGAAGAAGTGAAAACATCATACCACAATGATACTTGTGCACTGATGTTTACAGCAGCACAATTTGTAGTGACTAAATCTTGGAAATAAATGAATTGTCAATCAATTGAGGAATGGACAAAAATGGAGTTGTATTTTTGTAAAATAATGTACTATGTTATAAAGAAGGATAAATTTAAGACTGTTATATGGAAATAGATGCAACTTGAGACCATACTTATAAAGGAAAAAATCATACTCACTTGTGTAAACGTTGTATTATCACACTAGTGTTAGAAACTGAAAAAGTAAGTAAGATCCAAAATGTACAATGGATATTGTGAATTGGGAAGGAATTGCTTAAAATGAAAGAGCAATTGAAATGTGGAAAGAAGAAAAGAAGGAAGGGAAAAGAAAAAGATTACATATACCACTTGAAGTAGTTTTACTTTTAATTGTTATTATTCCATTGTAAAGAAATGTTTGTGCCTATATTGTTTGATCACTTTTTCATGCTTATATATTGTATTATGTGCAACTACTTTGGATAACACAATATGTAATATATTAACCATTGCTATTCTCCTGTAATTTTATTATGAAATTTTGTACCTTTCTTTTTATTATTTTTAAATAAATAATTCAAAAATAAAGGTATACACACCAGAGTATTTGACAAAAATTGGCCTTTTTTTTTTTTTTTTTTTTTTTTTTTTTTTTTTTTTTTTTTTTTTTTTTTTTTTTTTTGTCTGATGCTGATCTTGGTACCTTGCATGAGAATGGTTTAATTCACTTATCTTTCCAGATGATGGCTCAGGGATCAGTAAAACAGACATCATTCTGGAATGAGTGAGAGAAGTAAATCTCTTCAGTTAATGAATTATGGAAAGCCAGAAGATTATGTTAGAGAGAAAACATGAAGATATGTATAGAGCCTCCAAGAGTATGCCAGGAGAAACAATGACCAGAATTCTTTTCTGAATTAATAGGTAATTCTAATTCTGACACTTTCCACTTTCCAGAATTATCAATTGTAAAGAATCACTTGTCAAATTCACACTGACATCACGGTACAAACTATTTTTAATGACAGAGGAAAACAATCCATTAATCAGCTTTCTTCTAAAATGCAACACATTTATCCTGTCAATAATTGGAATGGTCATTAATATTTCACTGAAGCCCTCATACTACCAGTATTTTTTGAAAGTAAATGTACACTTCTCTTGAGACTTAAGGAAAATGGTGTGACCACTAGAAGAAAATCAATTAATTCTTAGTGAATCCCAAAATAGGCTAGCACAAGTTAAATGCTTTTATTCAAATAGAAACATAAGAAAAATATAAATTGTAGCATTACAAGTTTCACAGAGAAAAGGGCAGCCTGTCATTCTAAAAACTATATATGTGGCCTTTAGGGCACATAACAGTAATTAATGAATTCAAACATATGACCTTATTTCTTTTGTATTAACAGTTTTCTTACAGAGAGCTTACAATGTCAACTCACTTTGTCTGGATTTTCTGAGGTTTTAGTTGGGAGACTGTCGAAATTTTGAGTAACAATCATTCCCGAGTTACCCAGTAGATTATGTCCCTGACATAAAAATGAGTATAAGAGAGAATTATTAACATGTTGGGTCATTTATTGAAGTTAACAAAATCTGTCCTATATTTTAAAATTGTCCAAGTTCTCAACATAAATGATCATGCTTCAGGTATTTTGTGCATGTTATTGACTCTATTACAAGGATCACGTGTTATTCGATCATGATCCATATAACTGGCCACCTCATACTCAAGTGCAACCTGTAGGGAAGCCTCAGTGATCACACAAATCTTGCCTGCTTCATGTTCCTAGAAACATCCAAGGATGTCAATGCCTGCTGACTGTGTGCTTCTGGGTAGCACTCCAACTTTTTGTTTCTTTTCAGAAACAGATAATCATTAGCATTTCTGAAAATGACAAAATTGAAAGGAATCCTGAAGAACTACTTTCTCAACGGGATATCCCTAGTATATTCTCCTGAAATGAAAATTCGAACGCGTTTCCTCTACATCTCTTGTGCTCCTTGTTTTCTTGTAATCAGAATTTATTTATTCATCATCACCAGTTTCCATGACTGTGGTCTGTTTCATTCCTGAAACAATAAAATTTGTTTGGAACAAAATAAAATGTATTGTTTTCTTCTTTTTAGAGACTTACAAAAATTTTATGCAAGGAAGAAAAGTACTCTTCCACTGTGGAAAATTCATGTTCCTTTTAATTATTAAAATCTTTCCTTGTTCCTAATCAGTGATATAAGGAGTTTTGCAGGTATGAAGTGATACCACTGTTAAAATATATTATGGTAATATTTTTGGAACATGTAGCATAATATACCCATAAATGTGAAAAATGTGCTGTAGTACATATATTTTTGAAGAAAAATATAAATTATTTAAAATGCTTGAAGAACAGAATATAAAATATTTAAAATGCTGGAAGGAAAGGAAGATGTTCTTTTTTGCTATGCAAGGTGGTCTAAAACTTAAAAGTCAAACAATGCAAAATAAATAATACACTTACTAAAGGTAGGTGAGCATGAACAGGGCATGTACTAATCTGATTTTCTTTTTTAAAAAAATTCGTTAACTTACTTTAGAAATTATTTAGTACAGACCATTTTAAAAATATGTCAACTATGTCAAAAATAGGCAAATATTGTTCAGTATGCTCTCAGACAATATTAAAGTGAAATGAGAAACTTTTAGCTGTGTCATACTTAGAATAAAGACACCATTAGCAGGAGAATTGGAAAAATGATGAAGTCTCCATGAAAGTGGATGCCTTAGTATGTAGCTGGGAGCCTCAGACTCTGAAACTTTCCATATTCCAAAAAGCTCAGTCCTCTGTGGCCATTACTGAGCTTCCCCACACTGCGCTCCCCTCCATTCTCTGTCTTCTGTTTTCACCTGTTGTCATCACCTATGTGCAGGTACAGTCAACACTTCTGTATCTCATACCTCAACACATGTAATATGGACAGATTTGTGCAAAGTGCTAAGTGGAAATGAGGGGAGCTTGGCTACAGCATTATCTGCTCTTTTTTCTGATGAATGAGATCTGTCAATTACTAGGTCTTGTCAAAAACTTTAGGGAATACAGAATTATTATTTCTTTAAAGGGATATATAAAAAATCTATTTAATCTTTAGGAGAAAGGATTTTGGGCATTTGTTGTTGGGATTATGACCTCATCTCTAAATTTTTTTCTGTGCTTTTAACTTTGGTGTTTGGAAAAACTTGATGATTTCCCTCAAGGAATTTTTCAGCTTCCACATAAAGGGGCAGACACACGACTAGTGACATATGGCTGGCATTAAACATCTTCTCCTCTCCACTGTCTTAGTTTCTTGTACAAGATGAAAAGAAAAGAAGTAAGAGGGTATATTTGTGAAACAAATATTCAATGGTATGAGTTCTCCCATCTATAAAGATGCCCACAGTACTTCTTAAAGTAATAACTGAGCCAACCCTGCATGCCAAAGTCCTAAAGAGGCCTATGGGGAGCTTGCAACCAAGTCCTCTTTATCTGGTAATAATCAAAGTAATTTTGCCATTTTTCAACATAACTTATCCTCTATACATCACTGTCACTTAGGGAGACATTGATGGACACCATGTAATTTTTGGTGACAGAATTATCCTATTTCTTTTTGTACAGCATGGAAACTGCCAGTGTGTACTCCATTAGATTCCGCATGAAGTTTCCAGTACCCTTCCGCTGGAGGGGAAGTGTGACATAGCCATTCTTGTTTAGGGGCACAGTGTATCTCCCTGAATTTCATTACTAGCTCAATGACTTCACACGGGTAGGCATGGAGGATGTGAGACAATCCTTAGGATTTCTGACTTACATAAGAGGATTGCAATAGAAACTACTGTGTTTTTTCCAAAACAGCAGATTTTTCACAGGCACCATTGGGCTCTATAGTAGTCTGAAAAAATAAAACAATGCCCTACACTTTTCCTTCATCTCAGCGGGTGTATACCTTGCATCACATTAGTGTAAGTCAAAACAAAAATTCTTGTATCACTCATTGTGTAGAGGAAAGAAATGGCATGGTTGGAATTGCTGTAGGTCTATACTGTGGAAAACTTCAGTGATCAGCCCCTAATTTTGCAGTGCGGAGAACAGAGCCCATCTTGCAGTAGTACTTGACTTTGATTGGTTGAACATTAATATGAGTAGACACTAGGGATTGTGTCATCTGGTTGACTGAGGAGCTAAGTTACAATGGTGGAGGTTGTTATGGAGACCTTGAGTTAGTCTGATGTCACTTCAAAGAAAGTTTTAAAAGTAGTGATTGAGCAGTGGCCCAGTGTACAGAGATAATTCTTTATTTTTTACAAAAGTTTTTTTTTCAGCAGATAATTCTTAAAGGGCTTCCTTGTACAGAGTTTTTATATGGAACTGCAACCCATGAAAACAAGGCTAAGGGAACATCAGAGACCTCTGGCACTAGAAGATGATCTCTAGGAAATAATCTTATATTGAGAAAATTATTTTCACTCTGAGTGATCTGTCTACTTTGTTAACATACTTGCCTAAATTCTTACTTTAAATATTAATGGCCCCATTCCTAGGCAATGAAAGAAAGGAAAGTGGGATTCCTCCATACCCACTAGCTTGTAAGAGCACAGAAACTGAAGTTATGTATTGTGGTTGAATTATAACTTCAAAGGAAGGGTCCCTAAAATAGCAAATCATCTTAATATCAAAGTGTCAAAGTGTTTCTATGGTCAATATGTGAGCCACTATTTAGAATTTTGAACATCAGATTTCATAATTATAGCAAGTAAACTGGTGGAAATCAGAAAATAAAGAGAAGACAATGTGAACAAGATAGGTCCATGAGTAGTATGTGAAAATAAGAAAGAATGAGAAAAAGGAATAAAAATTGAGTTAAAATGTATGTTCTCAGCTGGGCATGGTGGTGCATGCCTTTAATCCCAGCACTCAGGAGGCTGACATAGGTGGAGTGTTGAGTTCAAGGAAGACTTGGGCTACCACGTGAGCAAGGCCAGCCTGAACTACATAGTGTGACCCTGCCTCAATAAAAGTAGACCTGGGAGTTTGGCTCAGTGGCTTAAGTGCCTGCTTGGCAGGCGTGAGGTTGTGAGTTCAATCCCCAGTTACTGAAAAAAACAAAAAAATAAAAAAAGGTATGTTCTCTCTTTTTAACAATCATTTAAGAATGTAAGATGATAGTTCTCAGATATATAGTCATGTTTTTGCTTATTGAACACAAGTCAGAATAAAATCAAGGAAATCCTGGCATGGCACAGAAAGCATCAGCAAAAAAAAATCCCTAATTCATTTTACTTTAGTAGAAGAGTTGGGAATTCTACCGTGTCAAGGGAACTTTTTACTTTCCCACATGCATCCACACATCACAATGTAATTTGAGATGTGATTTTTGTTTGGATTGGGGCTTCACTGGATTAAGGGACCTGTTACTACAGGGTTCAGTATAGAAATCTTAAATTGATATCAATCTGAAATTTTTATAGAAGTGTTCCTTTTATTATCATTTACATATATATATATGTATAGTCTCACTTTTTATATGACTTCTACAACTGAAATGAAGGAGAAGGTTTCATGGACCTAATGGATATTCCCTATATTTAACATACACAGTTAGTACTGTCTGATAAGAGCTGAATATTTTATTCAATGTTGATGTGCCTATTAGTGTTTTACAAGGTAAAGCTTTATTGATTCTTCTTTTCAGCCTATGATTCAAGGGCCAGAGATGTAAAATCATTGTGAATGACTGGAAGGAATAAATCTCAGTTAATGAAAACAGGGTGCCAGAGTACTATGTCAAGGAGAGACACATGAAGAAGTATACAGATCCTCCAAACACATGCCAGAAGAATAACTGACCAACACGCTTTACTGAGTGAATACATATCTCTAATTTACATGCAAGAATTATCAATTACAATGAAATACTTGCCAACTTCATACCAATACCTTGTCACACATTATCCTGAATGACTGAGGAAAATAATCAGTTGTTCAGAATTCTGCAAAACCCAAAGCAGTTATCCTGCCATCAACTGGAATTATCAAGAATACAACTCTGAAGTCATCATACTTTCAGCATGTCTCAAATGTACAGTTGTACTTCTGTTGTTCAACTTAAATTTTGCATTACACGTAGTGAAAATCAATTAATAGATAATTACAAGATAGACTAGCACAGGACATATATTTTCATTGAAAGCAGGATAAATATGGGAATATAAAATTGTCTGAGTTACTTTTATGTATTGCTGAGATGAGATATTCAATATCCAAAATTAAGGAAGGGAAGGTTTGGCTCACAGTTTGTGTAAATTTCACTCCATGATAGACTGAATCCAAGGCAGAGTGATATGGCATCAGGCCAAGACAGTGGAATACAACAAGAATACAAGTGGGAAAGAACAACCCTTTTCTCCTCCCTTATATTATAAATGGACTACCAGCCCCCAGGGTAGGTGTACGCTTACAACACCCACACACCCTCCTCTTCCAAGGTTCAGAATGTTTAAAAACTAAGCACCCTGCTTCCCTGATGAGTCTTCAGTTAAGCTCTTAAACTTCTCAAGTTGACACAATTATCAACCTTAACAAACATAAATTTAGACCAGTGCAAGATTTAAAAGAAAGGGCAATCAGTAATTGAGATTGCTTCTTATGTACCTTCTAGGGCATCAAATGATAAAATGTCGCTTTAAATGGGTAAGTGCTTTCATTTGGTTTTCTTGCAGACATTATACTAATGATCTTATTCTACAACTCACTTTCCTGAATATTCTGAGACTTTCTATGGGAGACACAACAAGTTCTGGATACCAGTAATTCCCTGTGGTTTCTAGTAAAGGAAGTCCTTGACATTAAAAAATGAGAACTTTTTCAATGAGTAATATTAACATGTGTGCTGCGGTCCAGCCGGGCTAGGTCCACAGAGTCCCCGAAGGTGGGCTGAGCATTGGCGCATGGAGAACAGACACACAAACAGCTCAGAGACTGTGTGAATCTGCTTCGTTTATTGTAAGCTCAAACAGCACGTTATATACTTTTTTCTGGCCAGGGTTGAAAGTTTAGATAAAAGAAGAAAATCAACAGGTGTTTCTGTGATAACATGGTTTCTATAGTTACATGATTAGTTAGCATAGGCAGAAAATTTATATCTAGTTAAAGACCTAGAAGCATGTTTTTACTACTAATAAGTGCTCCATAGTGGTATCCTATCTAGCAGCCTACAAAACATAAGATTATACTCAGCCCTAATTTAGCCCCCCTCTCTCCCTGTGATGTTCTTGCAGCTGCAAGGATGTGTTATCTACCTTGCCTCTATAGTAATATATCAGCCTTTCTGTAAGGAGGTTCCCAGACAGCCCCAGCCAGCTGGTTATTATTATTATCATCAAAAGCTCTCAAACTTCTACTCTGGCCTTGGCCTCATCGGTCTGAGTTGGTATCAGACCACTACACCAGTAATAGTAGAAAAACATTTTATTAACTATCCTTTTGTTCTTAGGGAGTCTGTACTTTGTTTACTGATTTTATGCATGGGAAAGAAAGAAGCAAAATTTTTCAAACTGGATCAGAGCACAAGTTAACACAGTAGTTCCCAAGAAACATTAACCCATTCTCACAAAGCCAATTTTTATGCTGCGGCCTTTTCTTAGGAAATGTCCTCCTTCCATGTTTGGACTTTGTCAGCAGAACATGGGTCTCTCTTTCCTTCCATGTTTGGACTTTGTCAGCAGAACATGGCTAGAAAAGGATGCGGCACATGTGGAGCCATTTGTGGAAATAGACAAAGTCTGAAGTATATTTTACACTTGTTCAAGCACACAAAATGAATGTCCATGCTTCTGGTACATGTTGCAGGTTGTTGATTTTGTGCTTCATGACATCTTTGAATGAACATTCTGTACACAAGTGAAAGATGAGCAGAAACCTCCCTGACCAGGCAGCTCTTGCATACTTCATAACATATCATTAATCATATCAATGCTCATAGTGCAAATTCAAGTAGCAGCCAGACTTTTTGTTCCTTTTTGGAAGCTGCTGATTATGTTTGGCAAGGATAGCAGGGTGAATTGCGTTGCAAAGAAACACTTGCCTAAGGAGTCCTCCTGTTGTAGGATTCCCAGGTGCTATCTTATGAAATGAAACTTTTACACATCTTACTCCTAACTCTTGGCTCTGGAATCTTTCTTGACAGCTTCTAAAACATTGATATTTGACTTAGAAGACCTTTGTTTGTTGTAATCATTATTAATTTCTTCACCATAAATTCCAGGTTACATGACTGCTAATAGTTTAGTGTCATTAGGTATTAAATTTGGTTCAAAAAAATAAGATGTATTCTTCTCTTTCTTTTTGGAATATTACAAAAACTCTTATGCATGCTAGGAAAGCTCTCTGCTGAGAATGATCCATATCTATTTTAACCACTATTAAATTTTCAAATGTTTACTGGTAAGTAGTGGAAAATACAGTTTTGCAGGTATAGAGACACCACACTTAAAATTTATTTTGAGAGAATGATACAGAAAAATGTATCATAATAAATTCAGAAAAGTTATAAAAATTTTGCTGTGGTACATATATATTTCTCAATGATCTGTTGATCAGCAAAATAGTTGTGAAAGACACTGTAATTTAAAACATAGGAATGAAAAGAAAATATCTCACTATCTATAAACATTGACCAATTATGTAAAAATAAAATAATACAACATATGCCACAAAGCCTTCAAAAATATAGATGGATATGAAACATACATGCACAAATCTGTCTATTACAATCTCAGTGGTTTTCCTTAGAAATTATTTGAATAAAAAAGGATAACAAAAAATCCCAAACAATAACAATATAGGCTTTCATAACAAGGTGGTAAGAAATTAACAAAAGTTGTCATTTTGCATAGTTATCTTCAAAAGAGTTACTCAGATTATCAGATATAGACATGTAAATTTGATCTAACCTTATGAGTGTTAACTGTTTTGTTCCAAGAACTAATAGGATTAGTAGTATAATCATCTTAGCTATTTTAAGTGTATATATACAAATTTATATCATTTTTTTCTTTTCCTTTTCTTCTTTTCTCCTTTTCTCTATCTGAATTATTTTCCCCTAGGAACAAATTCTTACCCATTTATAACATTTATTGAAGATTTGAATCTTACTCTTTCAGCTTCTTACACTAGGGAGACATACAGTATTTACATGTGAGTTTTGGTTTATTCCACTTATGAGTAGGAATTCCAGTCTCTGACCTTTACCTATAAAAGCCTCAATGTGATCCTTCTTTGTAGCTAAATAGTAGTCCATTTTACAAACATACCACATCTGTTTTATCGATTCCTCAGTTGATGGGCATTTGTGTTCTTTCCAAGATTTGGCTAATACAAATTGTGCTACTATAAATATGGGTGCACTTGTGATATGATGTTTTCAGATCTTTTGGGAATATGGACAGAAGTGGAATATCTGGGTCAAACAGGATCTGAAGTGCCATGTTTTTGAGGAATCTCCACACAGATTTCCACAGGAGTTGCATCAATCTACACTTCCACCAACAGTGGAAGAGAGTTCATTTTTCCTCATAACCTCTCTGGCATTTGTTATTGGTTGTTTTCTTGATCCTGGCCCTTCCTTCTGGAGTAAGATGGAATCTTAGTGTTGTTTTCATTTGCATTTCACTAACGATGAATGATGCTGAACATTTTGTCATATATTTATTTTCCATTAGTATTTCTTCAGTGAAGAATGTCTTCATTTGAGATACCCATGTTTGGATTGGGTCTTTGAAATTTGGGGCCTGATTTTTTAAATTCTTTATATATTCTAAATAGAAGTCCTTTGTCTGAGTTACAGGTGACTAAGACTTTTTCCTAATTCATGGATATTTATTTATTTATTTATTTATCTATAATTATTTTTTGTTTTTTATTTTAAAAAACAAAACAAAAATGTGTAAGTAGTACAGAATTTCAAAAAAGTAAGAAATCAATACTAGTTAATATATTACATATTGTTATATTAGAAGTAGTTGTTCAAGTTACAAAATCTAGACACAAAAATCAGACAAACCATGACAACACAAAGTATTCTTTCTTATGAACTAACAGAGAATTAGTAGTATAGTTATCTGTTTGGCATACTTACACATACATGCAGTTATATGTATTTTGAACACTTTCCTTTTCCTCGTTACAGTATCTATTACACATTTTGAATCTTATTACTCTCAGTTTTTAAAAAAGTATTATTTATATTTTACACTAGGGTGACAAAAGAATATTTACAAATGTGAGTCTGATTTATTTCACTTATGAGTATAGTCTTGAGTTGCCTCCATTTACCTATAAAAACCTTAAGATCATCTGTTTGATAGCTGAGTAATATTCCATTGTATAAAAATACCACTTCTGTTTCATCCATTGTGTGGTTGATGGGCATTTTGGTTTTTTCCAAGATTTAGCTAAGACAAATTGTGCTGCTATAAAAATGGGTGCACATATATTGTTGTGACATACACTTTCAATGTTTCTGGGAAAATACCCAGAAGGAGAATAGTTGGATTGAAGGGGACTTTGCAATCCTAGTTTTTTGAGGAATCTCCATATTGATCTCCACAATGGCCGCATCAGTCTACACTTCCACCAACAGTGGAGATGGGTTTCTTTTACTCCACAGCACTGCCAACATTTGTTATCAGTTGGTTTCTTGATGGCAGTCATTCTGTCTGGAGTGAGATGGAATCTCAGTGTTGTTTTAATTTGCATTTCTCGAATCACCAGCGATGTTGAGCATTTCTTCATGTATTTATTTGCCATTTGCATTTCTTCATCTGAGAAATATGTGTCCATTTCAGATGTCCATTTTTGGATTGGGTTTTTGAATTTAGGGGGCCAGATGTTTTTCAATTCTTTGTATGTTCTGGATATAATTCCTTTGTCTGAGGGACAGTTGGCTAGAATTCTTTCCCATTTTGTGGGCTTTCTTTTCATTTTAATGGTGATTTCTTTTGAAGTGCAAACGCTTTTTAATAAAATGAGATCCCAATTGTTGATTCTTTGAAGTACTTCATCGGTAGTTTGCATTTTGTTCATGAACATTTTGCTTATCCCTATGTCTTCAACATTTTTGCTTACCTTGTCTTCCAGTAAATTTAGTGTTTCTCTTCTAATATTTAGATCTTTGACCCATTTTGACTTTAGTTTAGTGTATGGTGATAGACATGGGTCTAGTTTCAGTCTTTGGCATGTGAAAAGTCAATCTTCCCAGCACCATTTAGTAAAAAGGCTATCTTTCTTCCAGTGAACATGTGTAGCCCCTTTGTCAACTACACGGTGACCGAGTGTCTTTGTAGTTACATTTGCATCTTCTAACCTGTTCTGTTGATCCTCAGGTCTATTTTTCTTTTTTGCCCATATCATGCTGATTTTATTATGGTAGCTTTCTAGTATAATTTCAAGTCAGGGATTGAGACGTCTCCTGCCTTTCTTTTGTTGTCTAGAATTGCCTTTGCTGTTCTAGGTCTCCTTTGGTTCCAGATGAATTTTAAGAGTGTTCTCTCTAGATTTGCAAGGTATGTTAATGGAATTTTGATTGGGATTGCATTAATCTGCATAACAGTTTTGGGAGTATGACCATTTTTACAATGTTGGTTCTCCAAACTAAGAGCAAGGGATATCTTTCAATTTTCTAACATCCTCTTCCATCTCCTTTTTTAGAGCACTATAGTTTTCAGTATACAGGTCTTTTACATTCTTTGTTAGGTTGATTCCTAAGTATTTCATATTTTTTCATGTTGCTGTGAAAGGTGTTGTTTCCATAATTTCTCTCTCAGTGAGTTTGTTTTTTGTGTACAGGAATGCTATTGATTTTTCAGCATTGACTTTGTATCCAACTACACTGCTGAATTTGTTTATTAGCTATAGTAGCCTTTTGATGGAGTTTTTAGGGTCTTCTATGTAGAGTATCATGTTATCTGCAAATAGTGATAATTTAACTTCTTTGTTTCCTATCCTTATTCCTTTTATTTTTCTCTCTTCTTTGATCACTGTGGCTAATGTTTCCAGAACTATATTGAATAGCAGTGGTGATAGTGGACATCCTTTTCTTGTTCCTGATTTTAGAGTGAAAGTTTCCAGTTTTTGTTCACTTAGTATAATATTGGCAGTTGGTTTGTCACAAATAGCTTTTATCAGATTGAGGTAGATACCATATATTTCAATTTTCTGTAAGGTTTTTATCATGCACAAGTGTTGGACTTTATCAAAATGTTTTTCTGCATCTGTTGAGATGATCATGTGATTTTTGTCTTTGGCATTATTCATATGGCGTATGACATTTATTGATTTACATATGTTAAACCATCCCTGCATTCCTGGAGTAAATCCCACTTGGTTGTGATGTATAATCTTCTTAATGATTTGCTACATTCTATTTGCCAGTATTTTATTGAGAATCTGTGCATCGATGTTCATTAGGGAAATTGGCCTGTAGTTCTCCATTTGGTTGGGACTTTCTCTGGTTTTGGTGTCAGAGTAATACTTGCCTCCAGGAATGAATTAGGGAGGATTGCTTTCCTTTCAATTTCATTGAAGAATTTGAATAGTATTGGCATTAAATGTTTTCTAAATTTCTTGTAGAATTAATCCATCAGGACCTGGACTTTTCTTTGTTGGTAAGTTTTTAATCATGATTTCAATTTCAGTAGCTGATATTGGGTTATTCAAAATTTTTTATCTTCTTGATTCAGATGTGGTAGTTCATACGTTTCTTGGAATTTGTTCATTTCCTCTGTGTTTTATGCCCTGAGTAAAGATTTTCAAAGTGGCTTTTCATGATCTTCTGAACTTTCATGAGATCTGTAGTAATTTCTCCCTTTTAATTCCTTATTGCTTGAATTTTAGTTTTTTTCTTTCTTTTTCTTGATAAGGTTGGCTAGAGATTTATCAATTTTGTTTATTTTATCAAAGAACCAGTTGTCTGATTCATTAATTCTTTGTATTGTTTTCTTAGTCTCAACTGCATTAATTTGTGGTCTGATGTTTGTAATTTCCTCTCTTCTATGAGCTTTAGATTTCACTTACTCTTCTTTTTCTAGAAGCTTGAGGTGTAGCTTTACATTATTTATTTGTGCTCTTTCTGTTTCCTTGATCTGACAATTTATTGCTATGTATTCCTCTTAGGACCACTTTCATTTCACAAGTTTTGGTATGTCATATTTGCATTTTCATTGAATTTTATGTATCATTTATTTTCTTCTGTCATTTCATCTGTAACCCATTGGTTGTTCAATTCAGAGATTTTCTTTTGACTCTGTTGGAGATTTCTTTTGACATGTAAAAACATTTTTAAAAGACAATATCACAGTTGTTGATTCTGGGAATTATTTTGCATGCAGTCTGACTTTTGTTCATGATTTGTCTGCCTACTCCTATATCTTCAAGGTCTCTACCTATTTTGTCTTCCAGCAGATTTAGTATTTCTGTTTAAATATGTAGATCTTTGATACATTTGGACTTTAGTTTAGTGCAATGTGACAAGCATGCAACTAGTTTTAGTCTTTGGCATGTGGAAAGTCAAGCATCAATTATCAAAAAGGCTATCTTTCTACTAATGAACATATTTGGACTGTTTGTGTACTATAAGGTGGCTGAGTTTGTAGTTATGGTTGTATTTTGTAGTTTATTCCATTAATGTTCAGGTCTGTTTTTATTCCATTATCAGGCTGATTTTATCACAGTAGCTTTGTAATATAACTTTGAGTCAGAAATTGTGAATTTTCCTGCCTTGCTTTTGTTGCCCAGAATTTCCTTTGCTATTCTAGGTCTCTTCTGGTTCCCAATGAATTTTAGGAATGATTTCTCTAGATCCGTGAGGTATGCTAATTGTATTTTGATGAAATTCCATTGAATATGTATAATAATTTTGGGAGAATGGCTATTTTTACAATGGTTTTTCTTCCTCTCCTTGAACAAGGAATGTCTTTCTATTTGCTGACATTCTCTTTAATTTCTTTTTTCAGAATACTGTAAATTTCATTCTATAGATGTATATTCTTTGCTAGATAGATTCCTAAATATTTCATTATTTTAAATGCTGTTGTGAAGGGCTTGTTTTCACTTATCTCTCTTTCACTGAGCTTGTTATTTGTGCACAAGAATGCTACTGATTTTTGGGTGTGAACTTTGTTTCCAGCTACATTACTGAATTTAGTTATTACATCTAGAAATATTTCAATGGATTTTTTTGAACTTTGATGTAGAGCATCATATCATATGCAAATAATGATACTTTAACTTTTCTTTCCTATGCTTATTGCTGTTATTTCTCTCTCTTTTCTTATCATTGTGGATAATGTTTCCAGCACTATATTGAATATAACTGGTGATAGTGCAAAGTCTTGCCTTGTTCCTGATTTTAGAGTGAAAATTTAAAAAAATGGAGTGAAAGCTTTCAGTTTTTGACCATTTAATATGATGCTGGCTGTTGCTTTGTCATAGATGGCTTTCATCTATTGAGGTAAATTCCATCTACTCCAATTTTCTCTACAGTTCTTAGTCTGAATAAGTGTTTGAATTTATCAAAAAAGTTTTCTGCATCTAATGAGATGATCAAGTGATTCTTATCTTTGAATCTGCTGATATGGTGTATTATGTTTATTGATTTGCCTATGTTGAACCATCCCTGCATTCCTGGGATGCATCCCACTTAGTCGTTGTGTAAGCTCTTAATGAGTTGCTGCATTTTGTTTACCAGTATTTTATTGAGAATTTTTGCATTTATTTTTGTTAGGGAGACTGGCCTGTAATTCTCTTTTTGGGTTGGGTCTTTCACTGTTTTTGATGTTGGGATAATACTTACTCCTAGGAATGAGTTAGGGACAATTGCTTCCCTTTGAATTTCATCAAAGAATTTGAGAATTTTGACATTAAGTCTTCCTTGAATTTCTGGTAGAATTCAGCTTGTGAATCCATCATGACCTGGGCTTTTCTTTGTCAGTAAATTTCTACTTATATTTTCAATTTTGTTAACTGAAATTGGGCTAGTCAACAGATTTACATCTTCTTTGTCTATCTTTGTTAATTCCTATGTTACTAGGAATCTGTCCATTCCTTCTGTGTTACCAAACCTATGAGAGTAAAGTTTTTTGAAGTAGGTATTGATGATCTTCTGTATTTCCACAAGGTCTATAGTGATTTCACCCTTTTTATGTCTTAATGCATGAATTTGAGATTCTTCTTTCCTTTCTCTAATAAGATTGGCTAGAAGCTTATAATTTTTATTTATTCATTCAAAGAACCAACTCATTGATTTGTTAATTCTATGTATTGTTTTTTTAGTCTCAAGTGAGTTAATTTATGCTCTGATCTTTGCAATTTCCTCTTTTCTTTTGGCTTTTCATTTGACCTTCTCTTCTTTTTCTAGATGTATGAAATTTAACATCAGGTTATTCACTTTGTTCTGCTTTCCTGATGTGGGAATTCACCACAATCAATTTCCCTCTGAGGACTGCCTTCATTGCCTCCCACAGATTCTTGTAAGCTGTATTTTTATTTTTGTTTGCTTGTAGATATTGTTTAATGTCTTTTTTAATTTCCTCTGTAACCCATTTGTTGTTTGGGAATAATTTCCATGTGTTTATGGAGTTTGGGCAGTTTCCTTTGTCATTAATTTCCAATTTCATGGCACCATGACCAGATAATATGCATGGGATAATTTTGGTTCTTTTACATTTACTTAAGCATGTTCTATGGGCTAGTATATGGTCTATTTTAGAGAATGTCCCATGTGAAACTGATAGGAATGTATATGTTGGGTGGGACACTCTGTACACAATTACTAAGTCCAATTGTTCACAAGTTTGACTCAGTTCGGTTATATCTTTGCTGACTTTTTCTCTAGTTGATCTGTCTCTTTGAATCAATGGGGTGTTAAGGCCTCCAATTATATTCTTCACTTATCTGTATGTCAGTTTCTATTCCTATGTTTGGGAAAATTTTCTTTATTAGTTCTGAAAATAGTCTTTATATCATTTGTGCTGTCAGCTTCTTTTTCATTGATATCTGTCCATCTTATATTGTTTTACTTTGCTTCGTTTTGCAAGTAAGTGTTCAATTATTTCCTGATTCCTTGTTATTTTTAAAAGATCTTTCTTTCTTGTTCATTAGCTGAAATCTTGTCTTCGAGGTGTGAAAGTCTATCTTCATATTCATTGAGTTGATTTTGCTAGCTTTCAATTGTTTTTTCTTTTCTGGATACCTCTTTGAATCTGTTTCTTGCATTCTAATTTTTTTATATTGTTCATTCAAGATTTCCATCATTTTGCAGTGCTGCTTTATTTTTTTAAGTGTGTCTCTTTAGATTTGTTCAGCATTTCTTTCATTACAGGTATCGTTTCTTGCTTTATCTGGGCGATTATTTCTGATCTGATTTCCTTTATAGCTTCATGGTGTTGTCACTTCAGTTGCGATCATTTCAGAAGTTTCTGGTGTGTGACTTACACTCTCTTCTAAGTCCATGTCATCTAATTTTGTTTGCGATGGACTGGAGGTTTGAGATTGCATTTTGGTCTTTCATTTTGCCATTGTTCTGTATTCCTCTCTGGCAGCTGAATACAGTCTTATTTGTTTCCTGGGTTGAGGATGCCTGTCCATACTGGAGGGGTCTCCCAGCTGAGTGGATATTGTTAGGCAGGCCATAGGGCCCTAAGTGACAATTAGTGGCTCCCCAAATGGTTGGAGTTCACTGGATAGACCTTCGACATTGCTCTCAAGGTGGGCCAAACTTCCCAGCTGATTTGGGTTGGTTGAGGCCTTACCAGGCTCAAAACATGCACAAATGCTGCATGGTTAGTTGGAGTGTGCTGAACGGGCCTTCAGCTCACGCCAAGCAGCACACTAAAGCTCCCAGCTGTTTCAGGTATCTTGGGGGACCCTATCATATCTAAAGTGGCCACCATGACTGCACAGCTAGATGGAGTATACTGAGGAGGACTTAAACCCATGCCACATGCTGCACTGAAGCTTGCTGGCTGCTTGGGGTTACTGGGTGGGCATTTATGAGGTTCTGATCAGTGCACCAATCACACAGCTAGTACTCTGTACAGGCCTTCAGCTCATGCCACACAGCACACTGAAGCTCCCTGGCTGCTTGGGGTGGCTAGGGGATATGAGCAAGTGTTTTAATTTCTTCATCTTTGCAATCTCTGTTTCAGAGGTCAGATACATGGACATCATTGTGGAATGACTGGAATGAGCAAATCCTCACATTTAATTAAAATTGGATGCCAAGTCATGATGTCAAAAACACATGAAAGAACATACAGAGATCCCAAGAACATAGTAAGATTATTTATTGATTGGATAGGTCTTTCCAAAGGTCATACAACTATTCCTATATTCTTGATATACCAAAATTACAACTTAAATGTATCATTTTTCATCTTTTCAATAACACAGTTGCACAAACTATACTGAATGACAGAGAAAAATAATCAGTTACTCATCATTACACATAACCCAAAATCAAAAGTGTCTTAATTTTCTCTAGTGTCATAATACTTTTAGCATTTCATAAAAGTACAGGTACATTTCTCTTGTGCAAATTAAGGAACATATTGCCCTTATCTCAGGAAAAAAGTATGAATAAATTTTGTCAAACAATGCACATTTTCAAGTGAAGCAGGAGAAGTATGGAAATAGAAAATAAATTGATATAAGTGCAAGATTAAAGCAGAGTACTGCAACCAGTCATTCTGATACCTAATTATGTGGCCTCTAGAATTACTGACCATGATTTCATATCAACAGTTTTCTTGGAGATGCTGTGTAAACACACTTCACTCATTCATTATACACTTCACTTTGCCTGGATATTCTGAGTCTTTCCTTTAGAGACCTTCAAAGTTCTAGCTACCTGTCATTCCATGTAGTGTCCAGTTGATGAATTCCTAGATATAAAAATCAGTTGTCTTTCAGTGAGGCTCATTTTGTTATGGGATTCATTTTTTAAGAGAATAAAATTTATCAATATAAAATAGAATAAAGCTAATGAGAATAGAATAATGAAAGTGATATGGGACTACAAATTACAATAACAGGAAATAAACAATGGTAGCATAAAGTCTCTTTTTTCTTCAAACTACCTGTCCATACTACTAGACACAATGAAATTGAACAAATGAAAAGTAAATAAAACCAATTCAGAAGAAAACAATGAAAGCATTACAGAACTTCAAAACCAAACAACAGGAGATCCACTTCCATAATAAATATTTCTATATTCAAAATAGCAGCCCATGCCATCAGTCACAGTAAAATCAAACAAAACTAGAGAAAATAAAGCCAAACATAATAAAACCATGAAAATGATTTTGGAATTCAAAACAAGATAATAGGGAATTAACAGTGGTTTCCATCTACCCATTTTAGATGTTCCCTACCCTATTTCTTTTGCAATATCTATTTTACATTTTTGGATCCCAACAACTCCTTCAGGATTTTAAGATAGGTAGGTATCATCATGCTCAGTATGAGTCTGAGAATGATCTCAAGTTGCCTCCTTTTACTTTCAAAAGCATTGAAATTTCCCTTTATTACTGAGTAGTTTTACATTGTACAAAAATACCATATCTTTCTTATCAATTTGCTGTTTGATAGGCAATCTACTCATGCTTTTCTATGGTTTTCTGTCACATGAAACTATTGTTTCTCTCCTTTAATTTGTGCTCTGTGAATTTCAAATTTGAGTATACAGCATACTGGTGCATCCTGTTTCATGATCCTTTCTCCCTGTGTTTCTTTTTATCGGTGAATTGCATCCATCTACATCAATGGGTTCAACTGGCATGCATTGCTCATCTTTGCCCAGCTATCCTTCTTCTGTTGGCTCCCCATGTTTTTCTCCCTTCAATTGCCTGTCCTGTTTGTTGACCCCCTCTACTGCTATTCCTGGAAATGTGGAGACATATATATCTTTCTCCCATCAGTGCTACACAGAAAATCAGAATAGATTCTCCATACATCAATGTGATAAAAGCTCTCTATGACAAACTGACATACAACTCATTCTACAGGGGTAAAAATTGAAAGCTTTTACTCAAAAATCAGGTACAAGTTTGGCACGTGTACTATTTGCAATCCTATTCTACATAGTTCTGGAAATACTACCCAGAGAAATTAGACAAGATGGAGAAATTAAAGGAATATAAATAAGAAGGGAAGAATTTCAATTACCAGTATTTACAGAAAAGTTGGTGCTCTATATTGAAGATCCCAACAACTTCACAAAAGGATTCCATATTTAATAACAAAATTTAGTAGCATAACTAGATACAATTTCATTACTCAGATATCAATAGCATTTCTGTACACAAAAGTGAACACATTGAGAGAAGAATTAGGGAAACTACACGTATCTCTGTAGCATCCAAATAAATGAAACATATAGGCACTAGTCTGACAAAATAAATATCTATACTTTTAAAATTACAGTACTCCTAAAAAGGAGGTCAAAGAGGACATCAGAACCAACACAGTGAAAATAGCCATATTCCCAAAAGTGTTTTACTTAATTAATTCATTCTCAAAATATTATCATGTATCTCACAGAAGTAGATAAAACACTTCTAAAATTCATTTGGAACCAGAGGAGACCTAACCTAGCAAAAACTATTCTTGACAACAAAAGCAGGAGGCATTACAACAAAAGGCAGGAGGTATTACAATCCCTGACTTGAAATTATACTGCAAAGCTACTGTGATAAAATCAGCACACTACAGGTACACTAAAAACAGACTTGAGAAGCAAAGGAACAAATTAGAAGATAAAGACACAATTATGAACACGGTCAGTTATCTTTAAAAAAGGGGGCAAAACATGTTAACTGGAAGAACAATAACATCACAGAGAGGGCAAACTGGCTCCTTATTTCTCCTCCCAGACACCACTTGGCTGCTTCTGGCTCACAGGAAAGGTACATTGAGCCAACAGTAGCCATGTGGGGCCCAAGAGAAGAAGCTCGAAGCCAAATCTCCTTTCCATGAGCCAGCCAGTGTTCAAGTTGGGAGATAAGAAACTTCCCACACCCCCCTTAACCAGAAATCTACCGGCTAATTTGGAGGAATACAGGCTTAATTGATAGCCTCAGAGGTACAAAAACAGCAATGCTTAAATTGTTTGATTCATTTTGCATATCTAAAGCCAGTATTCACAACATCTATTTAGAGGATAACAATATGTAAATTATAACTATGTTGGATCTCCTTGTCTCATTTTTGAGATTCAATATTGCTGTCATTGTTTTACTTTGTTCCACTTAAATATTTTGATTTATTCAATGTTCTTTGTTGATTGGTTTTATTCCATCTCGTTTGATTTTATGTTTGATGATATGAACAGTAATTTTGGAGATAACAGGAGATATTATGGTGGCATTTGTTGAATTCCTATTATCTTGTTTTGAAGTCCTGTATCACTTTAACTTTTGACTTTTTTCTGTTTTACTTTGTTTGGTTCTATTCTCTTCGAAATAAAACTGAAAAAAAGATAACCTCATTAATAAATAGTTCTGGAAAAACTAGCTCTCTACATGCCAAAGATTAAGCCTAGATCCATGGTTACTAACATGCACTGAAACAGCCAAAATGGATCAAAGATCTAAATCTTAAAACAGAAACTAAATCCACTGAAAAGCAAAGTAGGTAGAAACCTTGAATACGCAGGTATCAGAGAGCTCATGAACAAAACTCAAACTGCATGGGAAATACTTCAAAGAATCAACAACTGGGATCTCATCTTACAAAAAAAGTTTTTCACATCGAAACAAATTATCGATGGAGTGAAAAGACAACGTAAGATGTGAAAATATTAACCAATTATCCCTCATACAAAGGATTCTATCTAAAATGTAAAAAGAATTGAAAACACCAGACCCCCAAATACAAAAGTTCAATAAAAAATGGGCATCTGAGTTGAACATACATTCCTCAGATTAAGAAATGAAATGGCAAACAAATATATTGAAAAATGTTCAACATCATTGATTACTTGAGAAATGCAAATTAAAGCAACTCTGTGATTCCTTCTCACTCCAGAGTGATTATCAGCAAGAAATCTTCCAAGAACAGCTGCTGCAGGGACTGTCGGGTAAAAATAATACCTTTTCACTCTTCATGGGAGTCCAGACTGGTGCAACCACTATGAAAATCAGGATGGAGTTTCCTCAAATAGGTAGAATAAGAGGTCCCACTCCACCTAGTTACTTCTCTTCAGAAGATTTAAAAACATCATTCTACAGCAATATGTGTGCACCCACTTTATAGCAGCATTATTTGTAGTATCTAATTTCTGGAAACAGTGCAAATGTCCATCAAGTGTGGAATAAAAAAGATGTGATATTTCATACAATGGAATAGTATTCAGTCATAAAGAAGAAAAACTTGTGACTCTTCTAGGTAAATGTATTCTACTTGAGACCATACGTATTTGTGAAATAGATTGGACTGACATGTGAAAACACAGTATTGTCTTCATAATGTGCTTAAAGAGATGGCAAGTATTTGGGGAAATTAATGACAGTATGATTTTACAGTTTTAAAATGTTAAACTACATATTCAAAATTTTTGTATGTCATGTTTACAAACATGTGCATGCACACACCACACACACACACGCAGAAAGAGAGAAAGAGAAAAATATCACCCATAATCTATCACCACTCAAATTTAAACTATGAGGAACAGTTCCATTTATTACTTACTTCAATATTAACCTATCCCACTTTAGTTCAGGGTTTTGAAGACTTTTTCCTAAAACTTTGTTAGACTACTTCCTATTTATCTCTGGTCTTTTTATATACCCACTCATCATCCATTTTAAAGTAATTTAATGTTGTTATATCTACTATAATCATTGCCTGATTGTGTCAATTTCAGAAGCTTAGAAGCTGACTAATTCAGCTTAACAATTCTAAACATAAGAGCCATGAAAATGTGGCTCACCCCCTGGGTGATACAGTGGAAAAATGAGGTAGAACATATCTACTTGTGTTCTCCATGGGAACTCCAGATTTGCGTATTGTTTGGATATCATTCCTGGCCTCCAGCAAGGACACATTTGCTTTTGTCATATTCTTCAGTCTTCCATTGAAAACCCAACTGTTATGGGCTTGCATGGACACAGTAGTAAACTCCAGAACTGGGACTGAAAACTTCAGTCTTCATTGTGCAGACATCTACTGAATCCTTCTGCATCCAATTCTGTGCTTGACCATCATAAACAGATATTGTCATTTCATATGCATATGTGTATCTTCTGTAATGCCTGTTTCTCTGGTAAAACACTGACAGATACACATACAGATGGAAAAAAAGAAATTGCTCAAAAGAAAAATATCTCAAAGAGATTATCTGCCAGTACCATCTCTGATGCTGCTTGGCCTTGTTTTCAGGAACAATTTTTCCTGGCTCTTCCCTATACAACTCTGTGCAAAGAAGTGTCCAGAAAATTACTTGCTGTATGCAGTGCCTCTACTAAACCACTATTTTCAACACATTCCTTGCAAAGACATCTGATTAAATCTAGGTCTTCATGGCAACTACTACTACTACATCTCAGCTGACCTCAGGCAACTTAGAGGAACAAAATTATTAAAATCTAGTTCATAGTAATGCTTAGCCAATTACAGCCAAGAGCTATAGCAAGAGCTCTGATCTCCTTCCTATTGTATCAAATTTGGGCCCATCACTGAAATTTTCAACAGAAGACAATCCAGTCATTCCAACTACGCTGTTGCTTCTCTAACAATATATAGTATAAGAATTTTGATTTCAAATTGTCTTGATAGGATGCTAGATAACATCATCTAACATTCAGGAGATGATTGGGGAGTAGGCCATAATGTTTTACTACCATAGGAATCAAGGCAAGATGTATGATACATGAAGAACACCGATTAAAATTTTGTAGAATATATCACCTGGTTAAAGCAAATGTTTGTGTAAGGTTGTGGCATTTTCATGGATGGTGGCATGGGAGGCAGAAACCTGTTGAAGGGTTTCTAATGGCACAAAATTTACACTAAATAACAAGCTGTCTTTCACCACATTGCCTTCAGTTAGAAGCCCTATCAGTTGGCAATCAGAAAATAAATGGCTGATAAAACACAGGATATGGCAAGACTGAAGTTTGGAGAGTATGAAATAAATGAAAGTTATCTTTGTGACCATTATGTATATAGTACCAGTATTAATGTGGTCCCAAAAACAAGCACACCAAAAATATAAGCACTTTTTAAAGACAGGTTAGACCTCACATCCAGATGTAAGGTCCTGGTGGTGTCACACTCTGGGGTGTACTCCACCTGGCCACCTGGGTCCCAGAGATTCTGACCTCCACCCAGTAAGGTCGAAGGTCCAGTGCCACACCCCAGGAGTGAGCCCTCACTAGCGGCAAGAGGATCAAGCTCTGCCCAGCCCAGCATCCCAGTGCAATCCATCAGTGGAACACCTAGTCAGCCTTACAGGACACAGAGTTACCAAGCCCAGACCAATCCAGACCCCCAGAGCTGCTTATCAGGAAGTGGCCCTCATAGCTGCAGGGCCTTGGAGAATTTGAGCTCTTCCCATTAGAACACAAGGCATGAGCTCCATTGTTTGGGGTGTGGCCATGTGGCAGGTCCTAGAGGTTGCAAACTCCACCCAGTCAGCAGCAAGACCCGGGCACTATAGGCTGGGGGCACACCCGGGCTTGAACTCTTACATCAAGACTCAAGGTCCTGGTGGTACCATCCAATGGTGTGTGCTCTGCCTAGCTGCCTGGGTCCCCTAGCTGCCTAACTCCACCCAGCTAGGCTGATGGTCCAGTGACAAACCCCAGAGGTATGTCTCTGCTAGCCACCTGGGTTGCAGAGGTTCTGAATGCTACACAGCCAGGTTCTAGGCTCTGGCAACAAGTTCCATGGGTATGCCCAAGCTAGCTGCAGGGAGGATACAAACTTTGTTGAGCCCAGTGTCCCAGAGCAACCAAAGTACATCAGGGGAACACACAGCCAGCCTCACAGATCACAGAGCACAATGACCCAGCACCATATTCTGGGGGTATGCCTTGGCTAACCACGGGGATATTGGAGGATTGAAGCTCTACCCAGAAAAGTGTTCCTGGGCAATCTATCAGGAGGCAGCCTGCCCAGCCACACAGGTCCCAGAAGAAAATTACAAACTAAAAGAGCAAGAGGCATTTGCAGTCCTAAAGCCCAATGAGAACAAACCCAAGAGACACTGAAATGGAAGACACTGGGAATCACACAACTGAACTTTCTGAAATGATAGCAGCAGAAGTAAAGAAACAACTCCATGAAGCTATAGAGGAACCCAGATCAGAAATGATCCCTCAGCTAAAAAATGAAGTGACAATCATTATGAAAGAAATGCTGTATTTATCTAAAGAAGATCAAGATGAACAAATAGAAGCACATAAGAAAATGATGGAAACTTTGAATGAACAAAATAAAACACAAATAGAACACATGAAAGAGTTTCAAAGGGAAATTTGGAAAATGAAAAATTCCATTGCAAGTTCGCAAACCACTTGAGTGAAGCTGAAGAGATGGTCTCAGACCTTGAAATCATGGAAACTTACAATCGCAAAAAAAAAAAAAAAGATGTCTTAAAAATAATGAGGAAGCTGGGTGTGGTGCCCCAAAATTTTAATCGCAGCACTTGGGACGCTGAGGTGGGAGGAGTGCTGTGAGTCTGAAACTGGTTTGGGCTACAATGTGAGTGAAAGGCCAGCCTGAGCTGCATAGTGCAACCCTGCCTCAAAAAAACTAGGGCCGGGAGTTTGGCTCAGTGGCTTAAGTGCTGTCTGGCAAGGGTGAGGTTGTGAGTTTGATCCCCTGGTGCCACAAAAACAAACAAACAAACAAAAAACAAGGAACCAGGAAACAACAATTCAACAGCTACAAGATGATGCCAAGAGAAATAAAAATAAGATTAATAGGCATCAATGAAAATGCAGGGGTCAATACAAATGACCTGTGAAGACTAATTGCAGAAATAATAGAAGAAAATTTTCCAAACATGGGAAGAGAATTTGATATACATGTAAGTGATGCATACAGAGCCCTAATTAACCATAATCAAAATAAATTTTCTCCCAGACATATAATAATCAGGGTATCAGAAATACAGCACAAGAACAAAATACTAAAAGCTGTCAGAGAAAACAAACAGATCACCTATGAAGGAAAGTCTATCAGAATCATGGCAGACTTCTCAACACAAACTTTGAAGTCAAGAAGAGCTTGGACTGAACTATTTCAAGTCCTGAAAGAAAATCACTTTCAACCCAGATTGATGTACCCTACAAAGCTATCCTTAAAAATTGATGCAGAAATAAGACACTTCCATGGCAAAGAACAATGGAAGAAATTAATAGCCACCAAACCAACCCTACAAATAGTACTGAAAAACACTCTAGAAAGAAAAAAATGTAAATACAATCTTAAAAACAACAGTGAAAGGGAACCACTAACAGGACAAAAAAAACAGAAAATGTAGAAAACCAACAACAGAAAGATATCATGACAGGGATGAGTCAGTACATATCAGTTATATCAATCAATGTAAACAGTCTCAACTCACCAATAAAAAGAAACAGACTGGCAGAGTGGGTTAAGAAATAAAATCCAATGATATGTTGTGTACAAGAAACACATTTAAGTTAAAAAGAAACTCACACACCAAAAATCAAAAGATGGAACACAATACTCCATGCAACAAGAACCCAGATAAAAGCAGGGGCAGCTATTAGGTTTGCAGTTGTGAACTTCAATTCGAGAATGATCAAAAGAGATAAAGAAGGTCACAGCCTACTTGTTAGGGGAAAACTTCAAGAGGAAGAGATTACAATCATAAATACATATGCACTAAATTTGGTAGCACCCAACTATGTAAGAGAAATCTTAGTAGACATGAAAAACCACATAAACAATAATACAGTTTTAACAGAGGACCTTAACACCCCACTGTCACAAAGAGACAGATCAACCAAAAAAAATCAGCAAAGAAATAACAGAACTGAATCAAACTTGTGAACAAATGGACCTAGTAGATGTGTACCGAGTCCTTCACCTATCAACATCAGAATGCACATTCTTCTCAGCTGCACATGGGTCATTCTCTAAAATAGATCAATACTGGTCCACAAAACAAGCTTAAGTAAATGCAAAAGAACTCAAATAATTCCACACATATTATCTGGTTATAGCACAGTAAAATTGGAAATGAATGACAAAAAAACCTACAACAACTGCAAAAACACATGGAAATCAAATACTACTCTCCTAAATAACCAATGGGTCACAGAAGAAGTTAAAGAAGAAATTAAGCAATATCTAAAATGGAATGAAAATGCAAATACAAATTACCAGAACCTGTTCAATACAATGAAAGCAGTCCTCAGAGGGACATTTATAGCCCTAAACTCTTGTAACAGAAAAATGGAAAGAACACACGTAAGCAACCTAATGCTGCACCTAAAACTTCTAGAAAAAGAAGAGCAAGTCTAGTCCAAAGCCCAAAGAAGGGAGGAAATTATTAAGATTAGAGCAGAAACTAATGTAATTGAAACTAAGAAAACAATACAAAGAGTTAATGAGTCGAAGAGTTGGTTCTTTGCAAGAGTAAATAAAATTGATAAACCCCTAACCAACCTTATCAAGAAGAGGAAAGAAAAAACTCAGATTCATGCAATAAGAAATGAAAAGGGTGAAATCACTACATACCCAGAGGAAATACAGAAGATCATCAGCACCTACTTTGAAAACCTTTACTCACATAGATTTGATAACACAGAAGAAATGGACAGATTCCTAGAAACCTATGAATTACCAAAGTTGAATCAAGAATATGGAAAGCTGCTGAATAACCCAATTTCAGCTAATGAAATTGAAAATGTAATTAGAACCCTACCAACAAAGAAAAACCCGGGCCCTGATGGGTTCACTGCTGAATTCTACAAGAAATTTAGGGAAGACTTAATACTAACACTGCTCAAATTCTTCAGTGAAACTGAAAGAGAAGCAAGTCTCCTTAACTCATTCCTGGTAGCAAGTATTACCCTACTATTAAAACCAGAGAAAGACCCAACCAAAAGAGAAAATTATGTGTCAATCTCCCTAATGAAGATAGATGCAAAAATCCTCAATACAATACTGGCAAATAGAATGCAACAAATCATCAAGAATATCATACACCATGATCAAATTAAATTCATCCCAGGAATGCAAGGATTGTTCACCATACACAAATCAATAAATGTAATACAGCATATCAACAGGGCCAAGAACAAGAACCACATGATCATCTCAACAGATTCAGAAAAAGTTTTTTTACAAAATCCTACACTCATTCATGATAAAAAACCCTACAAAAAATCAGAATAGATGGTGTCTACCTCAACCTGATCAAAGTTATATATCATAAACCAACAGTCAATATTTTACCAAATGGAGAAAAAAAGAAAACTCTCAACCTAACATCAGGAACAAGACAAGAATATCCTTATCACCACTCCTATTCAGTATACTTCTGGAAATATTAGCTAGAGCAATTAGACAAGAGAGAGAAATAAAAGAAATAAGAATAGGAAAGGAAGAAGTACAATTTTCACTATTTGCAGATGATATGATACTCTACATAGAAGAAACCAAAAAACCCCATTGAAAGACTTCTAGATGTGATAGCCAAATTCAGTAATGTTGCTGGATGCAACGCCAACACTGAAAAATCAATAGCATTCTTGTACACAAACCAGAAACTCAATGAGAGAGAAATAAGGGAAACCACATCCTTCACTATGGCATCCAAAAAAAAAAAAAAGAAATAATTAGGAATCAATCCAGCAAAGAAAGTAAAAGATCTATACAGTGAGAATTATGATATTCTGAAAAAGGGCATTGTAGAGGAATTCAAAAATGGAAAGATAGTCCCTATTTATGGATAGAAAGAACAAACATTGTGAAAAATGGCTATTTTCCCAAAATTGTTACACAGATTTAAAGGAACCCTGATCAAAATACCTCACAGAGCTAGAGAAATCATTTCTGAAATTCATCTGATACCAGAAGAGGCATAGAATAGCAAAGGCAATTCTGGGCAACAAAGGGAAGGCAGGAAGCATCACAACCCCTGACTTGAAACTATACTACAAAGCTACTGTGATAAAATCAGCATGGTACTGGAATTACAACAGACCTAAAGATCAGTGGAACGGATTACAAGATACAGCCACAACTACACACTCAGCTACCCCATCTTTGACAAAGGGTCCAAATATATACATTGGAAGAAAGATAGTCTCTTTAATAAGTGGTGCTGGAAAAGCTGGCTTTCCATATGCCATAAACTAAAACTAGATCCATGTGTATCACCATACACTAAAATAAAGTCCAAATGGATAAAAGATCTGAATATTAAAACAAAGACATTAAATTTGCTGGAAGGCAAAGTAGGTGAAAATCTTGATGACAGAGGAGTAGGCAGAGAGTTCATGAACAAAACTGAAACTGCACGGGAAACACTTCCCAGAATCAACAACTGCGATCTCATCTTACTAAAAAGTTTTTGCATGTCAAAGGAAATCTCCAACAGAATGAAAAGAAAACCCACGAACTGGCAAAATATCTTAACCAATTGTCCATCAGACAAATGACTTCTATCTTAAACAAAGAATTTTTAAAAAATCAACCCCCTCAAATTCAAAGACCCAATCCAAAAATGGGCATCTGAGATGAATACATGCTTCTTAGAGAGGAAGAACAAATGGACAATAAATATATAAAAAAAGTTCAACATCAATGATCATTCAGCAAGTGCAAATCAAAACAAAACTGAGATTCCATCTCACTTCAGAAAGAATGGCCAAGATGAAAAAAATCAACCAATAACAAATGCTGGAGGGGCTGTTAGGAATAAGGAAATCTTCTCCACTGTTGGTGGGAGTGCAGACTGGTGCAACCACTGTGGAAATCAGTGTGGAGATTCCTCAAGAATCTAGGATTAGAGATCCCATTTGACCCAGCTATCCCACTTCTGGGCATTTTGCCAGAAAAGTTGAAAACATCATACCACAGTGATATCTGTGCACCCATGTTTACAGCAACCCAATTTGTAACAGCCAAATCTTTGAAACAATCAAGAAATAGATGAAAAAAGATGTGGTAGTTTTATATAATGAAGTACCATTCAACTATCAAGAAAGATTGCATCGAGACTTTTATAAGTAAATGGACACGACTTGAGACCATATTCGTAAGTGAAATAAGTCAAATAGTGTATTATCTCCCTCATGTAAGAAACTGAAACGGCATATATGATCCAAAATCTACAATAAATACTGTGTAAGGGTAAGAAACTTCTCAAAAAGCAAAAGTAATTGGGAAAGGGAAAAGTAGGAAAGAAGGAAGGGAAAAGTAAAAAGATATCAGCCTGTATATATTTATATGTAAGATAGCTAAAATGACTATACTGCAGAATGTAGTAGTTAATGAGAAAGAATGGTTAGTACTCACATGATTAGATCAATTTTACATGTGTATACCTGTTAAGCTGAACAACCATGTTAAAGGTAACGATATGTAATATTGCAACCATTGTCAAGTTCCCATCATTTTGTTTTGTAAACCTATATTATTGTTTTGGATTTGCTGTTGTTTATCACTTTTGCTTTTGGCCTTTCTTTTCTGTGTCTTTTTTCTCTTAAATAAAAAAAAATAAAAGAAAAGAAGTTAATGGGAGTAGAACACATTCTGGTCCCTTTTTGGCATGATGAACAAATTAAAAATTCCACCATAAAATACTAATGCCTAAAACAGAATTGAGAAAATATTTAGTACTAGTCAGACTGTCCTATCTGCTTAACTTAAATCTAGAAGAAAATTATTATATTATGGAAATCTTTTCCTTCAGAGATGTTGAAGAACTCATGTATAAAATAAGAACATGTAATTATAATAAAAAGGTAATTTCATTCTATAGAAATATATTCAATTTATCTATTTGTATTTTCTATGCTATACTCTAAAGTATCAGGTTCCCCAATTCAACTATATCACAATGCAAGAAAATTACATCTCAACTTGAACT
Source organism: Dasyprocta punctata (assembly GCA_004363535.1). Lineage (NCBI taxonomy): Eukaryota > Metazoa > Chordata > Mammalia > Rodentia > Dasyproctidae > Dasyprocta > Dasyprocta punctata. The sequence continues at coordinate 51,198 of RJWM01013721.1, forward strand.
GTGATATGTGGTTTCCTGATGGAAAGCATGAGATCTCTTCTTTACATTTGATAGAATCCCCAATACTTATATAAAAATAGATGATTCAGAGATATTTTCTCCTGCTGTAATGTCTTACATTAAGGGTTCCTGAATTTTATTATGACTTGAATTGAACAAGTCACGATGGGGAGTCACACATTGTACAACTATCATCCTAAATTCACATTAAGTATCAGATAAAAATACATTTAAATTCATTTATTCTTTTTCTCATTCTTTCTCTTTCTTAAATCTGTCTGGATCTATTTTTTCTTGTTTTCTTCTCTTACCTTTTACTCTTTTGCAACTTTCTTTGTTCCATTATTAATGCTAGTTTGCAAAATTCTGGATATTTACTCATACATTAACAATGAAAACAGGTCAAAACATTATAAATAAGACATCATTCTAGCAAATCTGTTCAACTTTCACCACAGTTAATGACCCCAATTCCTGTGTGTTTACAGAGATTTTGGTAAGGAGAAATCAGTAATTTATTTTATTTTTAAAAATTTATTTTTATTTATTTTCCTGTAATCAGTTAGGTTAAGTTACTCAAAACATTGGCAGACCATTCCAAGCAAAAGATGTTGTTCAGTGGAAGATTATTTCAAAGAGATCATCTACCAATGCCAGTGGTCTCTGATGTTCTTTGGCATTGTTTTCATGAGTAGTTGTTCCTGGCACTTCCATATGTGAACTGTGTGCAAATAAGTCTCTCAATAATTGCTTGCTGTAAACAGGGCCTACACCCAATGGCTTTTCCTAATTTTCCTTGATAAGATTCTGACTAACTCAAGGTTTTCATGGCAAAATCCACCACTGTATCTCAGACAAAACCAAGTGTCAATTCCTAGAATCTAACTCATAGTTATTCTCAATCAATAACAGCCAAGAGGTATTGTCTGATGAGCTCTGACCTCCTTCCTGCTTTGTAAAATTATGGACACATCATTGAAATTTTACACAAGACACATATGCAGAATTTCAATCAGGCAGTTTCTTCCTTATACAGAATACACTGTGTAAAGATTTGCTTTCAGCCGGGCGTGGTGGCGCACGCCTTTAATCCCAGCACTCGGGAGGCTGAGGTAGGCGGAGCGTTGTGAGTTCGAGGCCGGTTTGGGCTACAACGCGGCGCAAGGCCGGCCTGAGCTACATAGTGCGACCCTGCCTCAAAAAAACCAGGGCCGGGAGTTTGGCTCAGTGGCTTAAGCGCCTGCCCTGGCAGGCGCGAGGCTGTGAGTTCAATCCCCTGTGCCGCAAAAAAAAAAAAAAAAAAAAA